>PVHP010003488.1:0-78177 GCA_004024765.1 Zapus hudsonius
GGGGGATAAAGAAACGAAGGGCTCCTTGGAGAAGCAGGCTAGCCAGCACCAGGAAGGAGTTAGGGTCAGGGATAGATAGGGTTAGGGTTAAAATTCTGGTCATAGTTAACACTCACTGGGTGAACTGTGCCAAACCACATGATTAGAATTTCATTTAAAGTGATTCCCAAGGCCACCTTTGCATGAACCAATCTTTGCATGGACGCTGAGGGACAACCGAGCACTCTGTCAACACGCTGGAATAAATGCACAGGGTGCACATCCCATTAGCCAGTAGTGATGGTAAACCCACCCCTCATGCAGGGGCCTAGAGCCACCAGCATGGGATACACTGGCCAATGTAGTGGGTGAGATACCAAGGGGAAGACAGCCATGGGCACTGAAAAGGTGAGGGCTAGAGCCAACCAAGGCTCATCATGTCCTTTGAAGAAGAGTCGGGCATGAAGTCTGGGGTCATGATTCACAACCCCCAAGCGGTCATCTTTGAACCAGGACCTTACTTACAGGAACAGAATAAGACAGGCCACATCCAAAGAAAACAAGCAGACGACCCCTCTCCACAGGAAAAATGACCCCGTGTTCACATAGGTCCAGGCACAGGTAGTAGAAAGGCTTAAGAAACCAATCACCTCATTAGCCTCATTTAGATCATGAGTGAAACAAGCAAGAGCATTCACTGTAAGGCCGATGGCGCATGCGAGCAAGCACGGCTAGGTTGGTAGGTGAAAAGAATTACTTCAGATCTGACAAAGGGTGACCACAGAGTTGTAGTTAGGCAGGCAAGGACCTGCCTTCAAATACAGGTACCTAGAACTGTCTGGAGGCGAAATGTCATTCAACCTGCAAACACCTGGAAGAAACCACGATGTGAGAGCCAGGAAAGAGAGAAAAGCAGAGGTTAGTGGTGTTACAACTGTGCCAGCATGTGTCTGCTGTTACACTAGTCTGCTTATCTTCAAATTAAGAAAATTCTCTTAAATCGAGTGTCAGAAGATAAAGGCTGAAACATAGCTGCTGGTGACTGTTACCCAAGGTGACTGTTACTCACAGGTAACAGGTACCCACAGGTGACTAGTACCCTCAGGTGACTGGTACCCTCAGGTGACTGGTACCCACAGGTGACTGGTAGCCTCAGGTGACTGGTACCCACAGGTGACTGGCCAAGCAAAGACCAAGAAATCCTTCTGAGGAAAAGGACTGAAAGCCTGGCCTCAGTAGGAACATCTCCACAAAATAAGGAAGAAGAGGCAACAGGACAATTCCGAGAACCAGGAGAACAAAATTAATGCGTATCAAAGTTTGAGCGCTTTAGCTAAGAGTCCTTAAGAGAAAATGTTCTGGTCTTATATTTAGCTTCATGGATTAAAAGATTCACATACACTAACTATTCATTTAATTGGGAAAATAAAAAGACAGCAAGATGAACATGAGAAAGCAAAACCTAACCAAGAGCAGAGTAATTTAAAAGTACGTGCAGGGCTGGGGAGATAGCTCAGTGGTTAAAGGTGCTTACTTAAAAGTACTTGCATAAGCCAGGTGTGATGGCACACACACTCAGGAGGCAGAGGCAGAAGGATCGCCATGAGTTTGAGGCCACCCTGAGAATTACATAGTGAATTCCAGGTCAGCCTGTGCTAGAGTGAGACCCTACTTGGGGAGAGGGGGAGTACATGTAGAAATTTACAAAATGGAAAAGGCAAAGACCAATGTTGTTTTGGAAAAGTTTTTACCAAAAATGAAATAAGAAGGCTGGAGAGACAGCTCAGCAGTTAAGGCACTTGCCTGCAGAGCCTAATGACCCAGGTTCAATTCCCCAGCACCACGCAAAGGCAGATGCACAAAGTGGCACATGCATCTGGAGTCCATTCCCAGTGGCTGGAGACCCTAGTGTGCCCATTCTCTCTGTCTCTCTTCTATCTCTCTCTGCTTAAATGAAGTAAGAGACATATCAACAGAAGTAAGAGGGACTATCTAGGGCCAGGAAAGAGCAGCAGGAAGAGGGAGGTGAGGGGACATGTGAGTCACATAGCAAGTGAACATGATCAAGGAACAACACACATGAGCATAGAATGTCACAGTGTCGCAATATGTATGCATAATGCAGTAATAAAAAGGAAAGACATGAATTCAACTCTGCATGTATGCCAATAAAGACTATTCTGAATTCATGTTAAAGTTGAAAAATTAGATGAAAGTGATAAATTCATAAAATACCAATAAAAATAGAGATATGAATAAAAGCTGAGTTGAGTAATTTGTATTTTGAAATTCCTACAAGTACAAATGAGTGGAATGATAACCTAATCCCTCAAGAGTGAAACAAAGCAAAACACAAAGGACTATGCACAGCCCTTGATGGCTTTCTGAGCTGTCAGAGAGCAGATCGTCCCCGGACAGAAGAGTGATGTGCACAGCTTACTTATGAAGTTCCACGGGTGATAAAGCTTCGGAAGGAGGGCTATATAATCCAGGGTCAGAGAGATGGCCCAGTGTCAAGGCGCTTGCTTGACAGCCTGGGTTTGATTCCCCAGAACCCACAGAGAGCCAGATGCATAAAGTAGCGCATGCTTGTGGAGTTTGTTCACAGCAGCAAGAGGCCATGGTGTGTACACATAAGCACAAACACACACATAATTAAATATATGTATTTTAAATATTTTAACTTATTTGTCGGGGAGAGAGAGAGCAAAGAGTATTTGGGAGCACCAGGGCCTCTGGCCACATCAAATGCATGAGCCGCTTTGGGCTTTACACGCATGCTGGGGAATCAAACCAGGGCTAGCAGCAGGCCTTGGGAGAAATGACTATAACTGCTGAGCCATTTCCCAGCCCCAGTAGAAATATTTTAAAAAGGAAAAAAAGTGAAAGCTACCTAAACAAATGACAAATCAGGAGGGACACCCTTCAGATGGAGTGGGAAGAGGGGACAAGGAAGATGCTGAGTTCCCACAGCACAGAGCTGGAAATAGAGGAAGGAAGGGGCCACTGGAAATAAGAATTACTAAGTACCCCTCTTCTGACATTCTTTACCAATGACAACCCCCCCCCACATTTCATTCTTTCAGCGCCTTGTATTAATGAAAACACCTAATCACCAAATTGTCCCCATCTCCTTGAGAGCAGTCAGCTGAGGACTGACTGTCGCTCAGCAATCTCTCTTGCCCAGGTCTGCAGCAACCACAGCTATGTGAGCCCCACTGTGCAGCGCACTCTCTGGCCCTTTCCTCAGCGGGCTGCAGGGGCACAAATCATTCCAGTAGGTGCTCCTGTTTGCTTACCATTTACCAAAGAAAAACATGCAGTGAAAGAAGAGAACTAAGTACAATGACAAAAATAACGGAAGACAAAATTCTTGGGAAAGGGCACAGCAAGAATTAAAAAGGCGCTAACCTGTAATCCCAGCAGCCAGCCAGCTGTGTGAGACCCTGGACCACAGAGTTTATACGACAGGCTGAGGAGATGGCTCAGTGGGTAAAGTGCTTGCCATGCACACAAGGGACCCTGAGTTTAGATCCCCAGCACCCACATAAAAGCTGGGTCCAGCAGCATAGATCTGTAATCCTGGCACTGGGGAGGAAGCAGACCGATCTCCGGAGCTCACTGGCTTGGTAATCTAGATGAACTGCTGAGCTCTTGGTTCAGCAAGAGACTCTGTGTCAAAAAATAAGGTGGAAATGAATGATTGAGGAAGACACCTGGTGTCACCTATGACTTCTCCACACATGTGCCCACATGTAAACAGGTGCCCACATACCACACACACAACAAACACAAAAGTTTATATGAAAAAAATAAGCAAACACAAGTAGCCAAGAATATAGGAAAAAGAACTGTCAGGGTATGCTAACCCTCACAGATGATAGTATGACAAACAAACAAACAAACAAATGTACAAGTGTTAAAGAACAGAAATCTCAGAATAACCCCAAATACCGTGTTTAAAGAGATGCAGCCAAAAATAAAGTGCTGTGTCTAATCAACGCAGTAAAGGCAGCTGCAACAGCTAACGTTATGTCAACTTGGAGGGTGTTTTGGGATGAAATGAACAATTTAAACTAGTGACTGACAGTCAGCAGATTGCGCCTTCTGTGATGTGGACGAGCCTCAGCCCACTACTCCAAAGGTCAGACTGGAATCCAAAGACCCGCAGCAAAGTCCGTTCTGGTCTCAAGCACACCTGTGGCTCTCCAGCCTAAATGCAGATTTTGAACTTGCCACCGTCCAATCTTGTGTGATCCTCATAACATACATAAGCACGTGTTCGCACCCCCCCCAATGATTCTGTTTTCTTTGGAGATGCTGACAAATGTAAGAAATAAACAGCCTGCAGAAATAAACAACCAAGTAGCCTTTTCGACAAGCATGATGAAATCAGACCACACAGTATGAGAGATCCGAAAAAACGAATGTATGGAAAACTCTACCAAACAACACGGGAGCTTCTTCATAACTGTGGAGTATGGAAGATCTTTTGAACTTCAACTTAAAATCGAGCTATCACCTACAAGGTGTGTACAATTTTGACTATATAAAAACCAAACAAAAACAAAACCTTCTGCATTCCAAAGAAACTACCATATTAACCTTCAAAAGACCAATGCTAAGAACAAGAATGTATGGAGAATGAACTCAAGTATCTAGCCTCCAAGATACACAGGGTTTTCACAAATCATTTTTTAAATCCAACTGAATTTTTTAAGAAAAGATAAAGACGTGTATTTACAAACCAGGAATAAAAGAAAACAAATTGCTTTTGAATATGTACAAGACACCCAGAACCCCTGGCAAGAAGACAAATGCAAACGAGCTCCAACTGCAGCATGAGGACAGCCCTAACCCAGAGGCTTTCATAAAACAGGCCTCACACATGGGTGCTGGGTGGAGACAGGGTTCCCTCTGTGAAATCACCTGGTAACAGCTACTAGATGGGGCCATGCACACACTCTCTGACCTCAGGTTCTCTTTGTATGGCTGTTCCCAGACATCACTGTGTACTGGTGAAACACAAATACACAGGTCATCGGGCCAGCACTGTTTGAACAGCAAATAACAGAAGTAATGTAAATGTCCATAAAGACAACTGCTTAAATATATTATGGTATGTCCATAAAACCAAATAATACTATAAAAAGGAATGAGGTTTGCTCTGTGTTCTCCAGAAAACCTATCTGCAGGACTAGGGAGAACAGCAAGAGAAGACATCTCATCCTCCGCCATCATTTCTACAACCGTGTAACCGTGTCTAAGGTCAGTCTACCACGAATTGATGACGTGGTTATCTGGAGAGGGAGGTGGGAGCATGGGTAGAGGCCAAGATGACAAAGAAACACGTGTCTGTTCTCTGTGTCCTTTCCTGATACCCACCCCCAGGACAAGGTCGCCTACGTAGCCCTGGGCTAGCCTTACACTGGCAATCCTCCTGCCTCTGCCTCGCAAGTGCTAGGGTTACAGATATGCACCAATATGTGTGGCTTCATTCTACTTTTTAATAGTTGAAATATATGAGAAGACTGGTTGCTCAAACATTAAACACGGTTAAAAATGTTACAGCACAAAATGAAGTATCTCACTGGGACCTGAAAATTTACTTTTTCTATCAATCATAAACTACTGCTTGCTGGCTGCCATCTGAAAATCCGTATATATGCTTGGAGACAAAAGAACAGTGCAGGCAGGCGTATGCTATGAAATGCTAACTGACTGAACGCGATTGTGCTTCTTGGGATTCTAGAAGTATATGAATTCAGCAGTATACACTGTTATTCACATTTGGCCGATTTCTTGTTAAAACTATAAGAATCTACTAGAGAGTATTATTTGGGTTTTAGATGCATGAACTACACTTAGAATGTTAGATATATTTATCAGAGAACCTTCCCTGATCTACTTGGCCTTTAACTCCCTGAATGGCCAGGTTAGTTGTTACCAAACCAGACAATCCAAGTCATAGCAATGTCTCCAACTTCAATCTACTTGTCCCATGATGTTAATGAGACTTAAAATAGTCACATATTTTATAGCTCATGAGTTTAAACAGGAAAAAAATTCCAATGTATGTTGAAAAATGTTTGGTTTTATTGAGAACATATAAAAATGACTATTTGGGCTAGAGTGAGACCCTACCTCAAAAAATATATATAAAATTAAATTAAATTAAAAACCCAAAACTGACCATTTGTAATATCAAGGAGTAATAGATAATATTTCTTACTGCATTCAAGTAAAAATAAAAGTAGTATAGAAGGTAGTCCTGAACTAAGCCTGCTGACACAGCTTTCATTAAAATGAGATTCTCCCTTCAGTATTTAAATATGAAGGATATTAAATAACTAATTGCCATCTGCAGGAAGTCATCAGTGCCTGCTTCATAAAGGAAGTAAATTTTGAGTTTGGCATTGAAGGATGTGACAGGTACTCAGCACCCTTCATCAAATTGGTTTTGCAATCAGAGAATCATTCCAGCACACTGAAGTGAGAAATGTAATCTCTACTGGGTCCTTCAACTTTGAGGCCATGATGAAACATTCCATGTCCACGGATAGGTTCGGTAAGGCTCTGAAAGGCCACTGAAACAGCCTGTACCTGTATCTCTCTCACCAAAAGCAAGAAATATTGAAGAGCTTTGAAATGCTCATCAACCTAGAGCCCGGCCTGGAACAGCGTATACTTGGACTTCTACAAACCATCACCAAGGTTTGGAAAGCACGTATGTGAAGCACGATTGTACAGACTCTTCCATCTTTCCTATGGTTTGAGCATGTCATAAACTTTCTTTAGAACTCTACAAAGTCGCATGGGAACAGACTCCAACAAACCCCTAAAATACTTAAAATTCACTCAAGTGATTATAATTAAGTTCCAGGTGCTTACAAATTGGCTCAAGGTCAGAGTCCTACTCAAACCTTCTATGAAGGCCTTGAAAGGGAAGAGGTCCATGGGAGATGTATTTCTCTTCCCTTGCCACACATCCACAAAGGGAAGAACAGAGGAAATTCAGTGCTTACGACTGGGTGCCCTGACAGGCTCAGCTGAGCTCACTGGGTCACTGCACTCACTGGTGAACCAAGCCGAATCGTGTCACCAGCTGTGGGTATACTGTGGACCATTATAATCTCATAGGTGAACTATAGCCCAATAACATACTAATGAGGCTAATTTAAATCAGAAAATAGCTGAGCATAACACATACTCAGGGCAACGAATACAAGTTCAAGGCCAACCTGGGCCACGGTAGTGAGGGGAGATTAGGGTACAGTCATGCATTTTTCTCACAAGTATAGTTCTGTTCACTGAGAATATAATTACTAAAGGGGCCAGGAAAACTTCCAGAACACAGACCTGGGAGCCACTGGCCACGCTCACCTGCTGTGCCTGGTACCTCTGCTGGGCCTGGGACTGCAGGTACTGCGCCTGGGGCGGGAGGTGCGGGGGCTGCTGGTTGTAATAGGGCTGCTGGCCTTGTGGGCAGTACCCACTCACACCTTGCTGTCCGTACTGAGGCGGCATCTGTCAGAGTCAAACAAAGCAAATGCAAAAATCAGAACGCATGTCAATTCTGTAACGAGAAGCTGATTTTTTTTGCTAAGTAAATCAATATTTTTAATCCTCTCTTCATTAGATAAATTGACTTACTAGCTTTCTAGTCACATGCTATCAATGAAATCAAAAGAAATTTGACTTTTTCTTTAAAAATTCACATTTTATCAAATATTCAGTATTGATGTCATAAAAACCTATAGGGAGAAAAGCTCTTAAATCTGACATTTTAAAAATGCTGCTTAGAAATTCAGAGGCATTATGTTAAATCCCTCCCATGCAACAGTGAAACTAAAATGAACTCCGCAGCCCAAGTTAACCCATTAATAGTCTATATGATGTCTGGTCTGTGTGCATCAATCATACAGTGCACAACTGTTTCTAAATGGAGAACGACTAATGTTAGAAATGGAATTGGAATGTTCTAATAATTACAATAGTGCTCCTATTTACTAACTTGTTGAAAAGGAGCCCCTTGGAAATAACATTACTGCAGTTTGGATCTTAAAGGTCCCTCACAGACCTGTGTGCTGGAGCCCATATGCAAGACTACTGTGAAGACTCTAGGTCAGTGGGGCATGCCCTTGACTCTGACCCTTCACACACTGCTCTTATCTGGCCATGCAGTGAACAGTTTGCTCAAAGGCCTGGACTGCAGAGCAGCCAATCGGGGATTGGGATCTTCAGAACTATTAGCCAATAGAAATCTTTTTTGTTTTGACATGATATCATAAGCATTTGTTAGAGGGATGGAAAGCTGTCACTAACATACAGAAAACACAAAGCCCTAATATGAATTCTTGAATGAAAGACATGCATATACAATAATTACATTTTCTTAGTTGATAAAATAGGTAAGAAGACAAAGTGTCCTCCATTGTAAATATAGTAACAGTCACAATGACCAAAATCAATTTTCTCCATTCTAACCATAAAATCAGTCTTAAAATCCTAAATCATTGGATTCAGTGGAAAATTCTACCTCATGCAAAAAATAGTATTTTCTAATTCCTGCCTCTTTTAAATTTTTTTAGTTAAATTAAATTTTAATTTTTAATTTTATTTTAAAAATTAAATAAATGTATTTGTTTTTGTTTACACACACACACACACACACACACACGTGTATGTGTGCACGGATATGTAAGGGTTTCTTGTCACTGCAAACAATTTTGTGTGGTATTTTACCTGGGTGCCGGGCAACTGAACCTGGGCCAGAAGGCTTCGTAAGCAAGTGCCTTTAACCCCTGAGCCATCTCCCAACCCCCCTGGTTTCTTTTAATACGAGTCTGTTCGTTTTTGAGTGCCTACCTCCACCCCAAGGGGGAGAGAGAGCAGGAAAGTACAAGGCGAGATCTCAGGACAGCCAACAGCTCTCGGAGCTGAGCATGGCGCAGCCACTGTTCATACCACAATATGGTCCACGTGAGAATGTCAAGAAACCCACACAATGAAGAAACTAAAGAGCACCAGATACACGAAACTTCCTATTTCTTTTAACCCGAGAGAGATTATTCTCAAAATCTGTCAGCAAAGGCCGCAAAAAGTGGTGCCATGGGGGTCCCTGGTCCTCTGCACACAGAGCCTGGGCTGTTCGCTGAAAACCATTTACCACCACCATGGATACCTTTGCTTTTCCTGATTTTTACACTTGGGTTTTCGTAGTGAATGTAAGTCACAAGGCAAGCCTAAAGATCTCCTCGCACTGGGGTGCCGTGTGCCAGTGCAGCACCCACACGTGTGGTTCGTCTCTAATTCAGGCACTGAAGGTAGCACGTCTGCCAATGTTCAAATGCCTGTAAAGCTCGGTCAACACGGGTGGCAACTCCCCCGGGAGTCGTGCTTTAACATGTTGACTTTCTGCTTTACAGAAGCCTCTGCACACAGCACGGAAGGGGGCTCGGGGAGGAGTCTGTCTTCCAAGCAGACACCCACAGTGAGTATGGGAAGTCACATAATTTTATAGCTGGAGTTGTCACCTAACTTCAGCTATAAAACAGACGACCTTATTAATTCACAGAGATGCTAGTTGGGAGTCTAAATGTCTGGAATCTACCTGGATATGTATACCAAGGCTACAGTCTCTTATTAAGACACCAGCTGTAGTACGATCTTTAAAATAGTAACTACTTCTTAAATGTTACTTTTAAAAAAAGAAAAGATTTCTCAATATAATAATACCCTCTGCACCTGGAACTGGGGCCTAATTATTTAATGACCACGACTGGCTTTGTTTTGACCAATTTAGGTACAGAATTTTTAATGACCTACTGTGTGCTTTTCAGACTCCTTCAAGGAAATCCTAGGGAAGGTCTCAGGACCACAGAGCAACCTTCTTGGGGCTCATCACTGACCTCGGCCTGGCTGGCCCCAGGTACTTCTGCACTCATGCTAGAGCAGCCCCTGTAGCTCTGTCTCTGGTTCTGAGGCCCATGTTGGTTCTCAAGGGTTACTCTCTTTGTTCTCAACCACATTTAGGTAACTAAAGTTACCAGACTACTGCATGCAGGTGAAATCTAAGCACCACTGAGGACCAGGAGCCAGATGCTGAGAGCTGCGGATATAGACGCCTCCACCTCAGATGTGACCCTGAGCAGGCAAGCTACCTTCCACCGTCCTTCTCCAGCCTAACCAATCAACACAAGGTTAGTTAACCGTGCTCTGTGTGTCCTGGAAGAGGGTCTGACAGTCATGGAAGGTTGCCTGATGAAGGAACATTTTCTATGGGTTACTAAAGCAACTGTCATTACATAAAATTTAAAGTCATCAAGAAGCTCGTCATAAAATGTAAACCATCTGTGCACCTGGCACTGGTGCCCACGCTGCACTGTGCCCCACAGCGCCCCACAGCAGTAAGCCCAGCCCTTTACCTCAGGCTAGCACAGGGAGTGACCGGGCCAGTCATGACTGCCAGCAAATGAACTGCTCGGTGCGGTAGATAAGAACACCAGAAGGCTAAACTAATTGGAAATCTCCACAAAACTCCTGGGATCAAAACTTTTCTCTGTGTTATTTGAAAACAAGAATATTTCTATTTGATGTAACCAAGATACGTGAATACATAAAACAACAGAAAATTGTTACAATTTCTTTTAATATGTGAATGCTTTCAGACACTATGTAAGAGGGAACCTAACACCTAAAGATGACCCACCTGCTTGAAGTGTTTCCTTTGGGAAACTATCCCAAATAAAGGACACAGCTCTGTTCCAGGTTAACGGAGGAATTCCAGGCCCCGTATTTTATTCCACCAGACCTTTGCCTTTTTGCTCATTCTCAAGAACTAATAAATTCATCAAACTTTCTCTTCTCCATCTTGATCTCTTGAAAGAAGTTTCAGAGAGCAGTTTCCTACTGTATGCTGTAACCATGACATACACACAGAAATTGTGTCAGGTGCTGCTGGTAGCCAGCAGCAAGAGCAAAGACAAACTTTAGCACAGAAAGCAAATGGGAAAACTGCTATGATCACGCAAGAAGTTTCATATGGTAGTTTTGTTATAAAGGTAGAGTGAAACCCTCCTAAGAAGACAATCAACTTGAAAAGATAAAATGAATTGAAAATTAAACAGGAAAGGTTAAGGCCATGCTGTACCATTTGCATATGGTATGTTATGAGCACACACACACAGTAAAGGCACAAATTCATCCTGGCAAGAAAATACCCAACTCTTTCTGGGAAAGAAGAGAATGTGGGGTACAGGGAAAGCTCCTAGGACTTGTCTAGGACTCTATTCCCGGGAGTAAGGCGGACACAAACATGCCAATAAATGCTTTTCATCTTAGCATCTGAAGTTCTCCTTGTACTTAAACTTTACATTCTAAAATAAAGACAGTGCCTCCACCAGCACTCTTCCCATCACAAAAGGAGGAAGCACTCCCCACTGCTTCACTAGCCAAGACTGAGCTCCAGAGTCCAGATCCTCCTGAGCAGGATGGGGAGGAAAGTGCCACTGTGGTCTTCTCTACAAACTTAAGACCACAATTTTCCTGTGGCCCCTACAGGGACACTCATCCTGCAAGGTAGTTCACAAAGTGAGCTTGGCAGTCAAGACTGTTTGCAAAACCCGCACTGTAAAATAAAGCATACTACGTTAGCAAGTCAAAGGATGTGTGAAAACCTTGGAAAGTTTGGAGACCATCCAACTAGAGATCATACAGGCATCTGACACAGCACACTCCACCCAGTCCCTGTAAACCCCAGGCCTTCCTGACTGAGGTCATCACCGTGTGCAGAGCTCAGTGAACCTCCCAGAATGCACATTAGATCACACAGAGATCACACAGTCCAGACTTCATAAAAGTGAGCAGCATCACGTTAAGCTGACACCCAGGAAGTCACCTCCTCCGGGAGGGCTTGGTGTGCTAACACTGAGTGGTGGATCTGTTGAGACAACACGTTCTTTTGAACTGTTCTTGCTCTACCTTTTTGTTCTAAGAAACACAGTCAGGTCTTTGCACTTTGAGAACTTCTTTAAAGAAAAAAAAAGAATAAATGTATGTAACCTGAACATACTGCATGCTATTTCTGTGGGGCTCAAAATCAGGCAAAGGGAACTGACTGTCCCAGAAATCAGGGGCATGTAGTATGGCAAGACTGAAAAGATTCCGAGGCAGCATTCTGGGAAAGAAGGAAACATTCTTACTTTGTGGATAAACTTCAGCGGAAGTACATATTCGTCAAAACTTACCAAGCTGTGTGTATACTTAAAATCCGGGCATTACACTGTGTGGAAGTTCTATCTTTAAAATATTGGTAGATTATGAAAACACCTAACACAGAAAAGATCTAAACTGCTGATCCCACATTTGTATTGTTCTACAAGTCATTTTAATCCACTTATGCTTACCATATTTATACTTGTATCACCTGCCTTGTTTATGTGAGCTGTTCTACTTGACAAATAATGACTGTAACCAGATGCTGAATGTGAGTGGTCAGGCTTTCACTTTACGTAAGTCAAAATATTACAGAACAACTGGGCATACTGAAATCATCATGGTGTCATGCAAATCCAAATGTCTAAGTAAGTCACAACATGTATAGAGGCAGTATCTTTTAGACTCGAAATTCTACTCCTGGAAATTTATTTCAAGAAAAACTATGAAACAAGTAAGCAGACATATACATAGCGAGGAGTTTAATTCTGCCATGCTGAATTAAAAGTTTGAACGCCCATCAACAGTAAACTCATTAAAGAAAGGAGGGAGCATTGAAAATAACACCATATAGCCATTGAAAATAAAGATTTATGTTATAGATACAATAAATTCTGTCCATGGGTTTTCGAGGTAAAGCTTAAAGGGTAACAAGTTATAAAACAATATGTAATGCTATTTTTAAACATTTTTTTATTTAGTTGCAAGGGGAGAGAGAAAAAAATGGGCACACCAGGGCCTCCAGCCACAGCAAACAAACTCATGCACCACCTTGTGCATTTGTCTTTATGAGGGTACTGGGGAATGGAAGCCAGACTGTTAGGCTTTGCAGGCAAGCTCCCTAGCTGCTGAGCCATCACCCTGCCTGTGTAGTGCTATTTTTATATGCCAATATGTGTGTGGTGTGTGTATAAAGAATTACCTGCCTAGAAGAATACCCCTGTTATCAATTCTTAAATCAACTCATCTTTTTCATGAACCAAGAACAAAATGCAATTTATTTCTGATTATCCATTGCTGCTGTCTCTTAAGGATTATCAAGGAGTCTAACAATTGAGCTCCAACAGCAGAAAGCTCTATAACTTGTGTTTGTTTTTCATCACAGATTCGGGCCTTTCTAGGTAAATACTACACAATGGAAAGGTAAAAAGCATTAAGGAAAAAAATCTCAAGTGCACAATAGTTTCGCTCAAAGGAGGCAAATTCTCCTGCATCTGATTTCATAGAAGATCAAACATTATTTTCCATGCATAAGAGAAAGATTGAAAATTCCCACAGCAAGAAATCCAGATGCAAAGCCGATGCATGGCTAAACCAACTACAAGAGGAAATGTTAGTATGTCAACATGTCTAATCAAAATACCTCGCAAGCAGGTAGCGGAGTTTACAAGGTCTAGATCTTACAACTACTCCGTTCTACATACAGCTAAGCTAAATTCCCGACTAGACTAAGGAACAACTTAGGTGGGGTTTTCCCCTCTATTTTATTTTTGAAAGGAAAAAAAAAAAAACTTGTCCTTGTCTAAAAGGATTATTTCACTATTTTCTGAAACTAGTTCTTTGTGTATTTGAAAGTAAGTATCCACAAATGCGCACTCTGCGTTTACTGTATACACTGCGCACTGAACCTGGATCACATAGCGAGTTCCAGATCAGTCTGGGCTAGACAGAGTGAGATGCTGCCTGTAAAAACAAAGCAAAGGCTAATTCAGGGTTAAAAAGGAGCTGGCAACTTCTTCTAGGGCCAAGCAGGGTCGCTCCAGTAACCAGCGAGGACTTCAGAACACACAGGCTCGTACATGCACCTCAGGTTGCTATGGATCCCGTGTCTCGGTTCCTAGCAGATAACATCTAGGTCACAAACACTGCTGCCTTTTAATAGACTGAAAAATAACCAACACATTGGGGACAACTTGGACTTCCCGCTTAGAGAAATTTACATATCATAAGAGTTTCATTTTTGATTGTTGAAACACCGTTGCAAAGTTCTCATTTCCTACCAGCAACAGCCTTAATAGCAATGTTTTTATAAACTTCCTTAATAGGGGAACAAAATATCAGATTTTATAGGCATAAACATGGTAAAATAATGTACATGTGATTTCGCCTAAGCTTCTTTACAATTATTAATTGCCTACAAAATTTCACTGCTTGTTCTAAGCTCAACGGCTCTATATTTAGCAAATGGCAGCCTACATGAATAGTAGGTCACAGCAATGTTCTTCAGAGTGAATATTCTTTATGGCTGTGGGAACTAAATGATAGTGTCTCTTGTGACCTCAATTTCCAGAAGTCAAGGATATGTCCTGAACAGCCTTTATTTACTCTTAATATCTATTATGACTCTATTATCCATGAATGTATTTATACCCTTCTTACATTCATTTATATTTCCGGTACAAACAACCTCTCTGGGGTAGCAACTCTACATCATTATCTATTTTGTAAAGTGGTAAATCTTCTAGTTTTCATAAAATTAACTCCTTCAAGCTTCAGAAAGTATGCCCTAAGTCTCATGCATAGAGTTTGATTAATAAATGTAGGGTCAAGCAGATGTGTGGGTTAATCCTACTATCCCGAAGCCTTTGTTTCTACCAGGTCAAAGATTCCTGATAACTGCTTTCTCTACCACTCTGCCTAGATTGTTTTCTGTGGCTCATTTAAACTGCTTTGACCTGGTTTGGCTCGACTACAGCTGCAAGAAAGCCCAGAGAGTGCAGAGGGAAGGAATGTTCCTGGAGGAATCAGGAATCTCAGGTAGCTCTTCCCTCCTCTCCTACCTAGGTACAGATGCTTCACCTTCAACTCCAGCTCAGCCAATTAGAGATTTTATTTAAGTATTCATAAAACGCAGACGTTCACTGGCAGTAAGATGCCTCCTCTCATTTATAACCAGTGTTGAACTAAAGTCTTACTGTACACAAAATTAACACACAAGTGTATAATTGTACTTTTACGCTCAAGTGCCCTAATTATGCACTTTAACACTTTCTTCCCAAGGACCCATCTAGGGCATTCAACACCATGGCTCTCTGAAACCCACGGTGGGTTTTCTGATAAAAATCAAGCATAAGAGAAAAATATTCAGCCCCAGGAAGAAAGGTACATGGAAACCAGAGAAAGATAAATCTTATTCTAAAACTTTATAATCTTCAGTATATGGAAATCTGATATGGTCAGGGAGGGGAACCAAAGAGCCAAAGATCATCAATGCACGCTGCAAGTCTCTGAAAGAACACACCCAGCATCCAGATGTGTCCTAGACTCGTTCATAGCCCACAATTCACCTAGGAGCCCACAGGCCTTATTTATATAATGGTATAAGCAGGAAAAATAGTTTTCAAAAATAAAAGAAGCAATACTCATCTGTAATGTGAAGCTTTGACATCTAGGTTACCAATATTTATACTTAAGAATAAACTTTTAAAACACATGCAGTCATGGCTACAACATAGAATCACTACTGTAGAAGTGCATCATCACTGCTTAAAGCAAGACTCTATGGAGGTCATTGCCACAGAGAGAGAGGAAGGGCTCTGACGGCAATCTATAGACATTTGCAGGTCCATCCCGCTCAGAGAAGCTGCTCTTTCTAGAAACAGGGACTTGAAAATAAAAGGCCTTTACTGCCTCCTCAAAGGAATTTGGCTGTCTCTATCCAAGAAAGTGCTGGCCCAAGAAAGCACACACGTGAGGCCATTTTCTCCGTAATGAATACATCTCACTGGAAAGTAATCCAGGCTCTCCAGCTTTCTTATATTATTGCCAAAACAGTAACAGGTACTTTGAGTCAGTAAATATAATCAGTTTTTTAATGTGAAAAGATTACAAAATCAAAAGCCAAAGCAGTTTAACAATATTTCACACATATGTAAGAACAGCAGGGTAATAAGACTTCAAGATGAGTGCCAGGCTACAGTATGTTCATGTTTGCAAAGCCACCCACCTGGACCATGGGCACATGGTGAGGACATCCCTTATTGACAGAACAGAAATCACCCGGAGAGACCACGAGGGCTACAGGGGAGATTTTTGTCTTTATAAGGCACAGAAAGAGTCAAGAGCTTTACCACCTTCCTGCATAAACCCAGATGATTCAAGTGTCCCCCATAAACTGTGTGTTTTGAATGCAAGGTCCCCAGCTGGTGGCAATTTGGGAATTGGAGTCTCCTGGAGGCAATGTGTGGTTGGGGGTGGGTTTATGGGTATTGTAGCCAGCTTCCTCTTGCCAGTGTTTGGCACACTCTCCTGCTATTGTCCACCTAATATTGGCCAGGAGGTGACGTCCACCCTATGTTCTTGCCATCATGGAGTTTCCCCTTGAGTCTAAAAGCCAAAATAAACCCTTTCCTCGGATCAGCTGGCTTTGATCAGGTTCCTTGTACACCAATGAGAAGCCAATGGGGGTTTCAAGGAATTTGAAAGAGATAAACTTTGCTGGCGCTGTAGTGTGAACACATAACAGGAACACAGGTAAGGAATGCTCAGTTGAAAGACTGTCTTCTATAATGTAACCAGTAAGTGGAATCAAGGCTACAGAAATCACTATTTTGTAAAGCTGGGATCTTCCTGTTGAGAGGGAAAGCTGGCCAGAGGAAGCAAGCTGGGAGGAGACAGCACTCACTGAGCGGTTCCAGGTTGGGGGAGAGACCCTGTCTGGAGGAAGCATGCACATGAGGAATGCAGAAGGCCATCCAAAGCTCTCCTCGGTCTCTAGGCACACGTCTGTATGCACATGACACGTGATACATCACACCACAATGCTCTACCTACACCCACATCCCCCCACACCCACTCACATACAGAGAGAGAGAGAGAGAGAGAGAGATTGATTTTTGGACTTTGGAATGTAGGATTGCAGATTTTCAGACCAGAGATGTTCTCTGCAATGGAATATACAATTTCAACCAGGAAACACCATTCACTCAAGGCGAGAGTGTATGTGGGGGCTGAGGGACAGTGTATTATAGAGACCACTGAGTTTACAGATCTAACTTACAAACATGTGATATTCAGAAACAGTTTAAACAGCAGTGTAAGGCTGGGGAGGGAGCATAAAAACAATGGTGCCCCATTCAATATAGAAATATTTGTGTAAACTGAGAAATATTTGTGTAAACTAAGAAAAAAATTATAACCAGTTTCCTTGAAAAAGATAGAATAAGCGTCAAGTATTCCACAAGACTGGTCAGGAAAGCATACAAGATAGTGACAAGTTTAAGTCATTAATAGAAAGACACCCAGGGAAAGGCAAGAGAGAATAGGATTTACTTAATGTCGAATTTTCAACAAATTAAGTATTTCACTTCCTTCCTTTGTCTCCTCTATTAACATTAGCAAGACATTAAAATTACATGTTTGAAAGTAAATAACCATAAAATCATAATTATCCCCCTCAAAATAATACTTCACCATGTTTATAATCTTAGATGATCTGTTTAAAGTACCTTTGCAGTGACTCTAGTGACAAGTAAAAGCCACTGAACTGTTTTGCTAGGATATTAGCAGGTACGAAATAACTGAAACAGCCCTCTAATCCAATGACAAATGAGCCAGAACACTTAGTAGTTCTTGAAATTAGACTGCATACTAGTTCTCCTTTAAGTACAAGAAAACAACTGTTATATTAACAATAGAAGGAAAAACACGTTTCAAATAGTATCATGCAATGATCTGCACTTTAATCAATCTTTATAAAGTAACCGCTACACTAATATGTTATGAAGACTATGATTTCCACCACTCATTTGATGTTATTTAAATTAGTTTCCTTTCAGAAATGTTTCTTACAAGACCAGTGAGAAAGTCTGTTTGACCTGCAACAGATGAAACACACTGTGAGCAGGAGGGATTTCC
Organism: Zapus hudsonius; assembly: GCA_004024765.1. Classification (NCBI taxonomy): domain Eukaryota; kingdom Metazoa; phylum Chordata; class Mammalia; order Rodentia; family Dipodidae; genus Zapus; species Zapus hudsonius. Next base: position 18,052 of record PVHP010003488.1, read on the forward strand.
CTGGTTCAAGGAATGAGAAAACAAGAGTGATATTTGCTGACCAAGAATGCAACTGTAATCACCATGCACAATCATACAAACCTACAAGTGTTTCTTGCTGTCAGGGGTAAGGGTAAGTGGCATCATTAGTAATCTAGTCGGCAGGTGGTCTCTTTCCAGTGCACCGCATGCTCCCCACTGATGGTAGCCCACCAAACCTAGAAATGTCCCCGTGTCCCCTTGGCAGACCAGGACTTCCTTACACAATAAACCTAGAAGTGTGCCTTTACTCCCTTTCAGACTGTGACAACCTTACACATAGCTTCCATGTGTAACTCCCATCATAAGGGCTCCATCCTTGTAACCAAGTCCCAATCCTCCAGTGGAAAGAAAGACAGGAACTCGTAACTATCAAAAATCTACAGTCTCAATTTTTCATCAGGTTATACTGAAAACAGACGATGTTTTAATTCTGCTTCATCTAACTATAAAAAATACTAAATGTTAATTAGAACAAAGGCTTTCAGATGTTTTGACTCCAGTTCAGAAGAAACACATATCACAACTTCCATCACATTCCTTTCCATTTAAAAGCATTACATTAGTTTGCAGTCTGACACACTGTTTTCATGTGCCCATCAATAGATCCCAATCAGCATTAAAATTTTTTTTAATTTATTTATTAGAGAGAGAGAAAATATGAATGGGAGTGCCAGAGTCTCTGGCTACTATAAACACACTACAGACGCCTGCGCCACTTTGTGCATCTGGCTCTCTGTGTGTCCTGGGGAATCAAACCCAGGCTAGCAGGCTTTGCAAGCATCTCTCCAGCCCCAATCAGCAATTAGAAAGCATTTCTTTTTTTCCTCTTCCCTCTTAGAAAATCTAAGAAAAACTATTTCGGTGATGGGAGTCAGTGGACGGGAAACTCAGGCTGGAAGGTGATGGAAACTTCTGATCATGGTATGCTTTATATTTATGGACAGTGTCAATGAGCGGTTAAATACGAAAGCACATCTGGGCCATGGAGTCTGTTCCTGTAATGCCACTGGCTAACCTGCAGCTGCACTGCGGTTCCAGGAGCCGGGTGAGTGTGAGCACCACCTGCCCCACAGTGGAAGCAGGCAGCGTCCAGGGCTGAGCAGCTCTGCGGTAGAGCACCACAGCCTATGTGCAGATCCCAGCACTGCCCCCCAAAAAACTTTATTAAAGGAAGGGGTTCAAAGTAAGTAAGGCAGGGAGTGGGAGTGTCGGGGCTTTAGTCCTGAGCTGAGAACGGTAGAGTGGGGTCAAGCATGGCGGGTGAGAAAGAAGCTCCGGGAACTTAGAACTGGGAAAAAGGAAACACATATCACATGGAGTTCCGGAGGCAGAAACAAGGAAGAGGAGAAAAACATTAGAAAATCTAGTGAGGGTGGTTGCACAAGCTTATAATCCCAATACTCAGGAAGCTGAGGAGTTGGATCACAAGTTCAAGGTCAGCCTGGTTGGACTACATAGTGAGAACCCGATCTCAGGAAAAATAAATACATAAAGAGGAAAAATAAATACATGAAGTGTGAAAAGGAAGGGCTAATGCTTCCTTTGCTTTTCACACAGGTCCTCAAAGCAAAGCATCGAGACTGTGTGGGCAGAGCACAGAGGACCAGAGCACGGAACGCCCAGCAGCACGCTCCTGGAGGAATTCTGCGGCTCCCGGCCAATCATTTTTGCCAGGACTGATGAATACTTGCTCTGTTGGAAAAAGAATTACAATTACTACTCAAAGTTTGCAAAAATGCTTCTGAGAAGACTGGAGCAGATTAAATTAAAAGCCTGAGACAGGGTGATCTTATAGGAGGAGAGCCAATGAGCACACAGATAGTACTGTTAGATTTGGGGCATCCAAAGGTGACTGGCACAGGTCCCCTGACCAAGCTGCCTACAGAGGCAGAAGAACCTGAGCTGATACCTGCGGGCTTGCCTTGAGTACACTCACCCTCCTACAAGGTCTGTTGCCTGGTAAGATCTTACCACAGCCTTACTGAGTGCTCCACCCTAACACCTCAGCAGAAGAGCCCCTTTCCCACAATCAGCATAAAGCTAATCAGCTCTGATTCTCTATGGCAGTTAACTACCAGACAGACCTCATTATATCATTTTCCATTGCTGTGCGCCCCCTCCACCAAAACCCAGCACTCGAGACAACAGTGGTCTTCCAAGCTTCACGTCACACCTTCATAGAGATGGCTTACTGAACCACAAAGATCCTAGAACAGGCAGAACCGGTGTCTGTTCAGAGACATTCAACATGGCCAAATGATGATGGTGGGCTTCTGATCAAAGTGCCCAAAGTACGGAAAGCAAAGGACGCTGTAGGCTCCCTTGGAGTCTGGCGTCTTTGTTTCCAGATGGACTGTGGGCATCTCTTCTTGTTCCCATTATATCACAAACATCAATTCAACATCTCCTTGCCAAAATTTAAAGTTTGATATCATTCAATTTTCAAAGATCAATTGGGGTCCAGATAAGCATCGAAGGCTCCCCTAATAGCAATTTTCAGCTCTACATTAAGAGAAATCAGCCTTCGGAGGTTTCAAGAACCACATGGCAATGTGTGCCCTTCGGTCTGTCCCCAATATAAGTGAAGGCACCTGGCAAAGCGCTGAGACTCCTACAAAAATAGTTTTCTAATCTACTATCATGCTAACAAGACCAGTATTTATTTCTAACCTCTATTTAACCTTTTTTTTCTATATTAAAAATATGAGCCAGGCGTGGTGGCACACACCTTTAATCCCAGCACTCGGGAGGCAGAGGTAGGAGAACTGCCATGAGTTTGAGGCCACCCTGAGACTACACAGCGAATTCCAGGTCAGGTGGGGCTAGAGCAAGACCTTGTCTCAAAAAAACTAAATAAAAAGAGAAAGAAAAGAAATATATGAGAATGTAAACTTTTCGACTTGAACTTTTTTATTTGGTATACAAAATTAACAAATACTAAAATAATAAAACTTGAAAACTAGCATCCACCAGGAGCCATCAATATATTTTCTTATGTAAAAATTGCATGATAATTTTAATTACTATAACTATTTCTTAACCTACAAAACTCACTGGAAAGGTTTAAATACTGGACCACTAGGATGGGGTGTGTCTCAGTGGTAGAATGCTTATCTGTCATGAATACAACCCTGGGTTCCATGCCCAGCATTAAAAACAAAGAAGTGAACGACCACAACTTCTCATGTACCATCCAGCACATGCCTTGCTTGCACTGAGCTTTCTTCCCACAGTCACGGACGCTCCTGGATTCTCCATCCCCGGCAAGCATTCCACTTCCAGCCTCCTGTCCCTCGCTCCTGACCCATGCTCCACACCCATTGATTCTCTCTCTAAAATCCCCCTCATCAGGAAATCTCTTTCCTCACTCTTTTTATTCTCATTTACATCCTCCCTCCCAGCCCCTTTGGGTGGCATTAGCCACCTGGCCCCACCCAACAGCTCCAGTACACCCTGAGGGGGCATCTGAGCTCCCTGGGGCCGGCAGTCCCGCTGGAACAGACTTCTGAAACCCAACTCCGACAGGCCTTTCTCCTCTGATTACAGTTTGCCATCTGCTGCTCAGAGAGGGTTTAAGAATCGTGTTGCTACAGTTTCTGCTTTGTTCTTCTCTTAGTCCTAGAAGAGCCGACTTCATTTTCCTATGAAAGTTCACCTACATGGAACGCAGGCACACTAAGCGAACACTAACTGTCCAGGACACGCTCTGTGTGGACACGCATGCACAAAGCATATAGTTATAGCTCAACCCCCATCGAGAGCTGATGTAATACTTTACCAAAACAACAGGGCATACACCCTCTGCTCCTGTAACAGAAAAACTATGCAATACTCTTAAAAATACAATTCTCAAGCGTCTGCAGAGGTGTTTAATGTGATGTGGAAAAGAATCCATTAGACCACCTCTTATGATACTTGTTTTGAGGCAGTTCATTCCCCAAAACACATTTTCCATTGCGGTAATCTCTTAAAGTGCCCATCCATCTGCCTTTTACAATGCTGTGCTAGTGTGAAACAGACAGACAATTCACAGCAGAGGGAAGTGCACGCTCTTAATCTACTGCCCTTCCGTTCACAGAGCACAGAGGTGTGGGGCACAGCCACCAAAGTGCTGATAAATTCTACTGGTCTAATGAACAGATAGTTTTCATAATTTTTATTGCTGTGCTCCACAGCTGAGTGACTGTCAGGCCAAAGTACAGGTTCCATTTGAATGACATATGGCTGCAGTTAGCCAGAGAGAGGCTACAACATGAAACAATGCAAGTAGGCGTAGCACGCATACAAAACACCAGGCCAGAAGCAGACACACTTGCACAGCCCAGCGATGGACGCAGTGGATGCGGAGAGAGCACCTTGCAGGCCTGAGGGCCCCAGGCATGCGGAGTGGACAGCCTAGCCCGCAGCCACTACCTGCCTTGCTCAGCAGTTTCCTTGCCTCTCTCTGGATAAAAATGATGTCACAATCCTAACCACCTTACAACGAAGGAGCTGATGTGAAAACACACCCCAAGTGGGCAATCTCTATGCAAATGACATCACAGTAAGATTCCGTTTGCCACAGAACTTCAAGTACACCCAAGCCCAGCACTAAAGTAGCAGTGCAATGACCACCCACCTACCCTCCCATGTGGCTGGACAGGTTTCCAACTCTTTTGGTATTTAGCTAGCTCCTCACCTTTCTTTGTTCCCAAGGCAGTGCTCCCAAACACCAAGAGACCCAGCCAACAGATACACAAGGCCTCTGACTCATTAGCAACGAACACAAAGCCCCCGAAGGAGGAGCCTCTTCTGAGTATACACAGCAATGCCGGACACCAGCTGGCAGGGGTGAGGAGGAGACCTGTGTGGTGTTGGAGGTACATGCTCAGTGGGAATACAAGATGTCTCTCTGTGCTTGTGAACTGGGCTTGGCATCATCCTCATGGAGGGATCTCCCCCTTTCTGCCTTTCTTGCCCGTCCAGTTCTGCAGCCTCCCTGGCAATTCTGTGTGCTTCCAGTGGCCTAGCAAGAATTCCTTTCCTTGCACTAGGAAAACTCAGCTTTCACTACAAGCAGCTAAGAATGCTGGCTGACAGAATTATTGATAAAATGCTAGAAAGATAAGCAGAAAAGTGTGTGTGTGTGTGTGTGTGTGTGTGTGTGTGTGTGTGTGTACACAGAGATACAGGTTCAAGTACAAGTACAGATGTAGAGAGAAAAGCGGAACAAAAAGAGAAGACACCACAGATTGCCACAGAAGCGTCAGAGGAAAGCAGAGAGCAGAGGGCTTCTCAAGAATATAACATGAGTGAGAAAAGAAACAACTCCTTCAAAAGATTTTCGCTAAGTCGCCCGAAGTCAAGGATAGCTATGGCTGTGTGGAAGGCCCAAGGGGACATGTGCATGGACAGGTGGTTCTGATGCACTTTCCTTTAAAGCAGCCTTCGTGGAGGCCTCTGGTGTCAGACTTTGAAATACTAAGGAAGAGCAGCTCAGTAGGGGAATACTGAGGAGCAACAGTATTGTACGGAGCTGGCATGGAAACATGGAAACTCGGTGGAGAAGGAACAGAGGTAAACATTCCAGCCACAGGGGAGGAATGAACACATGATGCTCCTCCCAGCTGCAGCTCCTGACATGAAGGCCTGGGAAGACATAACACAGAAACGCAGTCAGGAGCAAGGCTGGAGAAGCCGTCATCAGAACAAGTGTGGATGTGTACCTCACTTAACAGGCTTCACTTAAGAACATTAAGAATAATTTTATCTCTAGATTGTTGCGAAAGATCTCTAGGAAAGATTAAATAATATCCAGTTTTCAGTATTCGGGATTCATAGGACCTTTGAAAACATAATGGCCAAAAACAAAATGTGTCCACACATGCTGTGCAGAAATGCTAAGTATTTAATTCCAAAGGGTTCAGAGCCTCTTGAGGTCCATCTGTGGTCACTCAAGAGTCAGTAGATATCAAGTGAAAATAATCTAGAAATGAGAGGGGGGAGGGAGAGAGGCTGGGAAAGGAACACCAGTGGGGCATCAGAAGAGAGTCGCCGGAGACCTACCGAGGAGGAGACACCCGCTGGCAATCAAAAACCAGACTCTCAAGCTGAGCAGGCCCTGGTCTGGGGTAGAGTCATTGAAACCTAGATCAAAGATCAACAGCGGAGTAAAAGCAGCCAAGGGGATATGAGCCAAGGTCAAGTTCACAGGAAAAAGACAAAATTCAACAGGGCCAGAGTTGAGTGTGGCTGTGGTAACAGGACCACGAGTTCAGGGTCAGAAGACAACATCATTTACTATATGAATACAAATCTAATCTTCTGTACACACTCTTCCTCTTGGGTCTCCTCAGTGACATCCACTCCAAAACTTAAGACTTATACATATTTCTTTAATTCCAGCTCACTCGAAACTAGAAAAATCAGCAATAATATCCACAAATATAATTCTCATTTTTTCCAAAGGCTCAACTTCAGAAATGACAGTGTTTGCAAAAAAAATTAGATGCCTTTAAAATACCCACATAATCTAGAATATTCACCAGTACACTGCAGTAACACTAAAATTTGGAATGGAATTTGCAATTTCAGGAAAGCAATTCTTTAACAGAAGTATTTAGCATGCTATATAAACATGTTATTCACAGAAATGTACAACATTGGGGATTTTCATCACATTTGCCACATTTGTTAGCCAAAACGTAGCGCTCTTGTAATCACTAACAGAGCCGCAGTAAGAGCTCTATAATATTAAACAATAAGCCTGGCAGTGAGCCATCCTTCGATTAAGAAGGAAAACACACTCAATAAGTGCAGCTTTCTTTGTGATTTTTTTCCCCTAGGAAACTCATTTTAAAAACAGCTCACTGGCAAAGCACGATACTGCTTGCATCTGAGCAGAGCCTGGCATCTTCACGTTGTGAGAAATAATCATGTTAAGGCTCTGTCATTCTCATGCTACGATCTAGAGAATGAGATAAAAATAACAAAAAGTAATCGGAACACAATTTGGTGATCACCTCACTTAGCTTTTATCATTGAGTAGTACAAGTACAATCCACCCATTCATTTCTAAGGAACTAAATATATACATCACTAACTGGACGGAAAGATGGACAGAGGCTATTAGGAAAGCTTATGGTCCAATTAGTACTTTGTAAAGCTCTCAAACCCGAGTGTCTAATACATACCCACACCTATTTCCTATTAAACTAAAGAATGACTCTCACGCACTGGGTTTTCTGCCACATAACATACCAAGGTACCACAAGGTAATACCAATTTAATGAAGGAAAGATGGAATGAGGAGTGGTCGTCAATTCAAGCATTCATCTAGATACCACTGTGACCTATATACAGGGAACAGTCATAGAAATCCAAAATGCTCCAACATCCAACAGTTTGAGCACCGGCATGGTGCTCAGTCACCTGATCCCATGCGATGGTTTTCAGTGAAAACAGGTGTACTAAAAATATTGTATTAGCTTATCTTCAGGCGGTGTGTATGACTTTCATGTCTAGACTTGGGTCCCACCCTCAAGATGTCTACCAGAAACATATCTGGTCCTATATATATTGGATAAGATATCCTCAGTCAGGACTCAAATACACAATTTAAAAATAGTCTTTCAAAGACTATTATCAATTTTAGCAGGTAAAAGTAGGTATTCATCAATTAAATTCCACATATTATATGTACATAAATTTCCATGCTCAGCAGAGTCAGTCCCGTCAAGTGTGGCTCCTTGGGAGGCCACGCCACAAGGGGATCTACCTAAGTCAATATGGGTCTGAGAAGGGAGACAGCCCCAGGAAGGAGAATGGAGCTGAGCTTTGAGAAGTGGCCAACGTGGAGACATGAGAAAGGAGACACAGGACTTAAGTACAGAACATGGGCTGGTGAGCTGACTCAGCAGTAAGAAAGCGTGAGGGCCTGAGACCTAAGGAGTTAGACACGTACACATAGGAGACATGCACCTTCATGCACATGCATACACACAAGGTTTGTGTGAGAGGTATGAGGCGAGGAGACAGGGGTGGGGTTAAGCCAGTCCACAGAGGTCCTTGCAAGGGAGAGGTCATATTGAAATAGTTTACCACTAGCCTATGTGTGGATTGATAAATGAGAAAAACATATAATGTCCGAGCCACATTAATTTTAAATGCTCAAACAATTAATAGAAGGGTGTGATGTGATGCACTACTTGTCAGTTTCACTCTAGGTAAGTGGTTTGGACCCACTGCAACCCATTCTCAATTCATCAGCAGGCATGCTAATGGGGTGCAGGGACTAGGGTTCCTTCCTGGCACGCCTTATAGGGAACCAGAGAAGTTGATCGGCATAGGGAAAGAGAGCAAAACCATCAAAATTCTTGGTAACGCCCCACAGAACTACAGGTATGGGTTCACTCTAGAGCTGCAGTATGTGTGGCCGTGGATAGAGGAGCAGTTGCTCCGCTAAGGCTGTGGACGTGAAGGAACACGTCAGCAGGCAGCTGGCCTGTGTGGATGGCAGGGTGGGTGCCCACTCCAGCGCATGACCACCGTGTTCCTGGACACACTTCAACATCTCCAGCCTGGAGCAGATGGAGGAGAGGACAGAGAGGGATTGTTATTTCTCTATATTCTCAGGATTTTTTTTTATTCTTTATCTGGACTCCTAGAAGGTTCTGCTTATTGAGTGGAAATCATCAACGAAAGCTTATCAAGCCATCAAACAAAACATTTTGAAAGGATGATAAACGTCAGATCTTAATGCACACTACTCTTGTCGTTGCAGACACTGCAGCTCAGGGGTGCTCACGCTGAGAAGAGGCTGTACACTTCAGAATTACATCAATGTCATCGAGTGATGGTGGCGGCCATGTACCCCTTTACTGATTCATTTCTGTGTGTGCATTTAAGAACATGGAGGAAAACGAAGAGAAAGCTCCATCTTCAATTAAGTATACACGCACTATTCAAACCCAGGAAGCCATTAGAAAATACAACGGGGCTCTGTGAGAAAGAAGACAAAAGCAAAATCAAACTCCCACTGAGCCCTGTCCATAAACAGTGATGTCATCCCCCCCCCCATACACACACCTGAATGTTAGCCATCCTGCAAATCACAGCAAAACCACAGGCGATCCCTTAGTCACAAGACTTGGGGCCAAGCACTTCTCTCCATGTGGTACCCACAAATTCATAAAAGTAGGATAAAATCGTAATCAGGAGCAGAGTGCTGAAGTCAGTCAGACCAGATCTTTATCTTGACTCTGTCCCTTATTAATGAGGTGGCCTTGTACAACCTTGCCATTTCAAGAAAACCTTAGGTGCCCATCTGTATCAGACTTCCCCCCACTTCACCTGTATGGTGCTCACAAGGACAGCAAGAGATCTGCTGCCATTCTGCTAAGAACAGCCTTTTACACTGTGACTTCCTAAGAAACAAGACCTTTCAGTAGGCTTTGCTTAGCATTCAGTGTAATAAGCACTTATTTTATTCATCCCCTACAACCTATCCAGCCCTAGGCTAGCTGGGTGCTGGTAAGCACAAGAGATGAATAAACTATGGGATCCCTAACCTCCAAGCATGCGTTGTTTACAACAGTGTGACCTCTTACTCACAGGGTGACTATAAGGAACAAAGGCTTCGTGGTGAACAAGAACCCATGAAGCTAGGTAGATTCAAGCCTGCTTTTCTATGTCTTCCTTAACAGGGGTCTTTCTTCTTCAGGATTAACAAAAAGGGAGGGAGGGAGAAATGACTCAGAAATTCTAGTTTCAAAATGTACTGAAGTAAACGGTAAAGCCCTTCCAGCTGGCATAGTGTTAGCACATTGAAAGGTGCTAGAGATATCAGAAAGAGGAATGAAAATCTCAAGTACAGAACACACGAGAGTTTGGGGTGCCCGGTGTGGAGTGTGTTTAGGACGTTTGAGGGGCGGAGAATCTCTAGCAAAGGCTGCTGAGAGGTAAGAAGGGGCTCAGGAGGATTCTCCCCTTCTGCTTAGATCTAGACTAATACAATGCTTTCTTTTAAAAAATAACATTTACCTATGTCCAAAAATAAAATATAATCAGCTCTTATCCTATCTATGGGGCTACATTTTAAGAGTACTTCATTTAAATACTATTTTAAATACAGCTTTAAAAGTATTTCTACTTTTCTGGCAAATCTAGAATCCACATTTTCCACCAGTTCTCAATTATCACACAGATCAGTCTTTGACAAGATTTCATTCAAAGCAAGCTTTTAAAAAAAAGCCAGCTGGGGAGGCCGAGCAAGTATGAGGACTGGGGTTCAGATTCCCATCATGTGTATAAAAGGGAGACCACCTATAATCCCAATGCCTGGTGAGCAGACAGGAGACCCACCCCCAGGGCAGCAGACGAGCTCTGGTTCAATGAGGGATCCTGCCTCAATAAATCAGGAAAATACTGGATTGTCAACCTGGGATCTCCACATGCACCAGCACACATATGTGCCTATACATGTGAACACACACACACACATACAACCACACAAGCATAGGAAAAAAAATAAGCAATAGCTATTTTCAAACACAATTAATTTAACCTAAATAATGTGTTAAGTGGCAAATATATCTATCTGGTACTTGTTACCCTGGCCCTGAAGTGCCATTTTCAGGAATCCCTGGAGCCTTGTGTTCAGGGTCAAGCAGGGTCTGGCTATGAACAGCCATGAGAATGTCCCCGTAGCTCCTTGACTGAATCCTGCTTCTCCCAGGCCAGAGGGAGGCTCCGAGGGGGGCTTGCTAGCATACAGTAATATACCTCGCGAGGAGGTGCTTTAACTGTTGAAACTCTGCAGAATGCCAGACAACCACCTCTACTCACAAGACCAAGTCAGCAGAGGCATTTAGCCGCCGGCTTGCCCACTTGTTCACAAACACTGTAACCTGGGTGGTACAGAGCTATCTGGAACTCTGTGGACAGAAGTGACACGAGAGGCACATTCCTCCGCCAACAAGGCCACCAGGATGGTGACTCTCTGGAAGAGGCAGGCAGCAGCATCCTGACCCTTGCTGTCGGGTCCCTGTCCAGACTCACTGCTCACTGGGTCATTCATGACAGAAATAAAAATTTCCATAGTGATCAGTTGTCCTATCTACTTACTATGAACACTAAAACATTATTGGAAATGGTATTCCTAAAGATTTTTAATGTTTTCTAAAGTTGTTAAAGTGTGACTATACGACTTCTCAGAACCAATTTGCTCCCACAAGAAAGCATCACTTTTTAAAAATAAGATATAAAATTTATCATAAAGAAATTCACTTTACAGCTCACTTTAGACAAACTCATTTCTTCACATACTAGCTGAAAAACGCATTAACTCTTGGCGGCTTTTACTTGTATGCCTACAAGTCGATTAAATTACTGCAAAGAACAGAGTATAAAATTAGGTCTTCAAATACCCAATCCCTTAGTTAATAGTTAATATGGATTACTGAGACCCTTAACTCCCTATCGTCAGTAAATTAAATTGGTGCAGATTATTGACCTACAAATCCATTAATCGGAGTATGGAATTTTGCCAATATTTATAAAACACATGTAGCAAATTAAATGGAACTTTTTGTAAAATGTACAGACAAATCTCAAATCTCAAAAAAACATTCCCCTTTTATAGTCAGATGTAGAGGCAATAAAAATGAATTATATCAAAACAGATAATCCAGAAAAGGCAAAAGCATTTGCTTTTTGTTAGTATCTTGGTTTTACAAAAATACACAAGAAAAAGTGCTAAAAATTATTAAACAATGAGAATGTGACTACTTTGATACAAATTTAAAAGTAGTTTCCGAAGTCTTTAAATCATCCTGAAAACACTTTCTCTACACCATGACAATTCAAATGAAATTTAGAAAGTTTCTACAGGACTGGAGAAAATGGCTCAGTGGTTAAGGTACTTACCTACAAAGCCTAAAGACCTGGGTTCAGTGCCCCAGTACCCAAAGTGGCGCATGCAGCTGGAATCTGTCTTCAGTGGCTAGAGGCCCTGGCATGCCCATTAACTGTGTGTGTATATCTATGTGTGTGTGCGTGTATGTGTGTATATGTGGGTATGTGTGTGAGTATATGTGTGTATGTGTGTACGTGTATGTGAGTGTATGTGTGTATGTATGTGTATGTGTGTATGTGTGTGTATGTGTATGTGTGTATATGTGTGTATGTGTATGTGTATATGTGTGTGTATGTTATGTGTATGTGTATATGTGTGTATGGGTATGGGTATTATGTGTGTATGTGTATGTGTGTATATGTGTGTATGTGTGTACATATGTGTGTATGTGTATGTGTGTATGTGTATGTGTCCACCTTAATCACTCTCCACTTTCCACCTTATTTTTTTTTCCAGACCAAATCTTTTACTCAGCACAGAGCTCAAAGCTTGGCAGCATGCCCTGGGCATTCTGTTCCCACTCCCCAGACCTGGGATTACCCAAACACCTGGCCCAGCTTTTATGTGGGTGCTGGGGATCTGAACTGAGGTCCTGACACTTGCACAGCAGGCACTTTATTGACTTAACCAACCCTCCAACCCCCGGGCACTACATTTAAGAGTTTTTAAGTCACAATTTATCAAAATACTCCAACCACTAGCAACGTGTATGTGGAAAACTGTGAGTCACACACACAAGGCTCAGTGCTGAGGACACAACTGCTGGGCAGCTTGCTGAGGTTTTCTGAGACCCGCCACTGCCACCACCTAGCAGACACTTGTTGTGAGGCATGCGAATGACCAGAGCACAGTGACACTTGTGACCTGCAGCAGCAGTGCTCAACAGTGACGTTAAGGATTTATCTACTACTAATATACCAACTTGTTTTGGACATTAAATGGCTTCTAAAACGAACATTTGCTTTATCCACTGATCTTTTGCTGTAGAAGAGATGCAGATAGTGAGATTTAAGGGGAAGGAGTGTGGAGTTTGAGATCTCCAAGACTAGTTCTGAGAGAAAATGCTATTTTAATAAGTCATACCAAAACATTATCATAGATAGACATTTAGAAAGTCTAACAAAAACCAAAGTATTTTCAACATATATTCTGCAAGCTCAAAATAAAACAAAACCAGCTCACATATAACAAAGATGAAGAGGACCCACAGAACTTCCAGTTTTCTGTCCAGCAGCGCTGGTTCCTTTGCTACTCTTTAGCAGCCCCAGGAACGACATCTGTACACTGCTTGTCCATCACCAGGGATCAAAGCTGTCCATCAACTGCACGGTAAATAGCAGGGGAGGGTCCCCAGAGATCTCTCTGGCCCATGCTACGGAAAGTTAACCACCCAGTGGCGGGGAGCACTCCGTGTCATGAGCCAAAAGCCTGCTGAATTCGTGGAGCAAGGAAAAGATAGGAGGGTTGCAATGAGTCACTTACGTGCAAACACACATATGGAGACACGTGTTTTTAAAGGAAAATATTTCTGGATCCGGTAGCATTATACCAGATAATGTTATGAGGGATATTCACATATAGAGACAGATTGTGGTCACAAGTAATTTTCAGATGTCTCCACAGAAAGTAAAACAAAGTAATGAGTTTTCAACTTCAGCAAATAGCATAACCATTCAGAAGAGATCAGACTGTAGACAATCCTTTGTAGCTGTTAATTACATTTCAATGTCTGTGAAAATCCTGTTTATTAGACAGACTGTACCCCACATTATGTACTTATTCACATAATATAAAGAAGCACAAAACATCAATCAGACCTCCAAATGTAAAAGTAGCCAAATTGTTTTAGTTTTATGGCTTAAAAATCTGTAACCTGAAGAGCCATCTGGGTAAAGATAGCAAATTCAAGCTCACATCCAGCCTCTTCCCTCCTAAGCCAAAGCCAACAGCAGCACACTGCTTTCTGCAGCCTGCTCCTCTGTTGGACAAGGGCCATCAGAACTGACGTGCCTGCCCACAAGAGGCTCCGTATTGGATGGATCCAGATCCATCGGAGGGCAAAGCCGGCTGAGGAGCACAGGCTGGGGCTGCGGAGCCTGGAGCCAACGTGCTTCCTAAAAAGCCTCTCCCTCTAAGCAGTGCTCTTCCTCCTCCATCCCAGCAGACACCGGGGCTTTACTCCCTGCAAAGGGGACAAGCAAAGGCCTCCAGACCACTGCTGTGCCAACATGAATGCTGGGAACCCTTGAACAAGAACATGTCAACAGCCTGGTCAATGCCAGGCCAGCCCAACAGAGCAGATATGAGTAAGACTCGGGGGTGCTGCTTTGAATCACATGTCTCCATAAACTCAGGTGCCCTGAATGCTTGGGGGCAGTTTGGGAGGGGGAGCCTTGCTAGAGGAAGAGAGCTCCTAGAGGTGGGCTTGGGGGTGTTATGGCCAGCTCCCCTTCACCAGAGCTCTTCTCTCTCCTGCTACTGTTTTCCTCCTGCTGTGGCAGAAGTGAGGTCCAGCCTCTGCTCTACAACCTTCCCCCTGACGTCATGAAGCTTCCCCTGGAGACTGGAAGCCAAAAGAAGTCCTTTCCTCCCATCAGCTGCTTTCAGTCAGGTGTTTTTTCCACGCAATGTGAAGGTGATTACAACAGGTGAGAACAGTTCCAATTACCTGCAACAGCCCATCAGGAAATACCACCGGGGGATCTATGGCCGGGGAGCCCTGCCCAGGAACTCAGAGAGCCAGGGATTTCTTGGTAGTGCAGGAAAGCAAGTAACATAAAAAGCTACAAAGGCAAATCAAAAGAAAATAAATCTATGCAAAAGGAGTGTAATAATCACTATCTCAAAGATCAGAGAAAATAACCTTCACGGATGTCAAAACAGGGGCCTACCAAAATAAAATAAAGAATTTGAGGAAAGGAACACAGTTGAGGAAGGGGGAAGGAAAGGGGGAAATAGGAGAAGATGAGAAAAGCTTTTGTAAATTAAATATAATGAAGTCTTCCAGAGATGGAAACAGAAAAAAACATGGAAAATAGTAGGAAAAACAAGGTACAAGTCCAAAGCCAGGTACAATGGTGTATGCCTGTGTTCTAGCTTCTCAGCAAGTTCAGGCAGAGGACTGTTTGAACTCTGGCTTAAGCAACACATGGCCTTCCCAAACTGTGAGGAGCGAGCACCAGCAGGGCAGAGCAAGAATCAAGCAGGAGCTGAAACATGAGCTTCTTGGGGGCACAGGACAATGGACAGAGGTGGGCTGTGGTGAGACGTGAAGGCACTGGCCGAAAGAAGGGTCCACCTTGTGGGGAAGAGGGGGAGGAGCAGCATGTATAGAGATCATATGTGATGGTCAGGAACAAAAGCAAAATGCCTTCAGACTTCATAACCACGCCATGGGTAGCTGACCAGTGGAGAACTGCTTCAGAGCGTCAACCTGTAAGTCATCGATGAGGTTGGAAAGTAAAGGCACCTTCAGATGAGTTTTACTTCCCTGCATCATTTCTGAGAAAGTCATTGGAAGACAGCTCCAAGCAAAATGGGGAGCGCATCCCAGAATGGGAAAACCAGAGACCCAACCCACTCCAATGGTAGGAAAAGGGGATCCCAGAATAAAAGGTATGCCTCACATATACAGAGTTCCCAGAACTAGAACAAGCCAGAAAGCTCCACGGGGGCACTCCAGGACGATCTCATTCCCTTAGAAGTCAGATCTTGACCACACATAGAGATCCTAGAGCACGGGTGGCAAGTCTGGACAGAAAAATCAAGCCAAATGCTTAGTAGCAGGGCTGGGAGGAAACTGACAACTTGCCACGTGGCTCATTCCTGAATAATGTCCCTAGTCTTAAAAATGTAAATATAACAGTGATAAAGTCAGAATTACAATAAATTCACGTGGAGAGGGTGAGAGGAAGAAGACAGAAGCTTGAACCAAGCAGAAAGGCCAAGGGAAACCCTGAGATCCAGTCACTGCTCAAAGCATACTTCTGAAAGACAAGGTAACAATCTGTCAGGAGCATCCTCTCCCTGTCCCCCTCAGAGGCCTACAAGATTATTAATCTAAATGGCAAACTACAATTCCCAGTATACCTTGCAGCCCATTCAATTACTTAAAGCACATAAGGCTTTGCTATGAGGAAGATTAGTTTTAAAAAAACTAATATAAAACTAATTTTCACCAGCTATTTCCAGCCTGTCTTCTTTGCCCATATTTTTCCATTATCTGCTTAAAGGGAGATGGGGGGAGACAACTCACTTGTGAGGGCTGGACACCGTCTTAGGTAACTTCAAGAGCAATTTCAAGACGATGGCACTGCAGTCTAACAGCACAGAAAGTTGGGGCTACACTGGCCCCTGGCAGAGGGGTTTGCTGGGCTCAGAGGTCCCATGCCCAACAAAGTGCTCAAGAGCTGTGTGGATGATGGCGTCTGTGCACCAGCAGCAGCCGAAAGCACAATTACTTTACTCAACTGCTCTACTGTAGTTAGGAAGCAGGAACCTGGGATCCATCTCCCAATTTATACTTTTGGTATGTCACCTGATGTTTCAAATGCTTCTGTAAAACAGAAAGACAACCAGCCTCCATTCCATACAAGCATGCCCACGAGAAAGGAGCAGGTAGTCGAGGTACCAAGTGCCCCATTACTGCCCTCAAGTACAGGTGCTCGTCAATTTGTGATATGCCATTTGCAAGTTCAGAATACTGTAAGTCTAAAATGCATTTAATACATCTAATTATAGCCTGCCTTAAATGTGCTCAAGAACACTTACCTTAGCCTAGAGTTGCACAGAATCATTTAACACAGAGCCTGTTTTATAATAAAGTGCTAAATAACTCATGCAATTTAATGAACACTGTACTGAAAGTACAATCCACTATGGCTGTGTAGCTAGGCATTCACACTACTGTATGACAGAAAACTCACACATTACCAAAATTTGGGGACCAACTGAATGCACAATTAATACAATACCTTCAAACTCAATATATCCAAAACCAAGTTCATCTTGCTCAAATTTGCCTCATTTTTACATCCAGGCTCTTCATTAATGGACCCAAAATCTTCTCTTCCATCCATGTCAGGAAACTTGGGGTTACCCAAGACTCCTCTTTTTCTCTCCCTGCACCTTCTTACCAGAATACAATGAGCATTTATGACCAGCATAGTGAATTTTGTGACCACATTTAAAGCCACCCCTTTCCTTCTGTCCAGGAGACCGACCACCATGAAGTCCTCCTGGGGTCTTGTCTCATTCTGCTCTTTGAGTGTTCAAAGTCCAAGCAGGTGGGTTCCAATCTCAAAGCTTTCCCTGTAGTTAAAATGCTCCATCTAAATGCTAATTTCAAGCATTCTGAGACCATGAAAAGCTCCTTTCTGCTTTCAGGACCAAGTCACATATTCAGCAGCCTTTCCAGTTCTCCCTCCCCGGCCCCTTCTCCATCCATGCAGAGTTGCAGGTCCCTGTGCACTTCACACTGGCTCAGCACACACCACTGCCCACCCCCAGGCTATTCTTCACACCTTCTCCCTCTGCCTCTTAGAGAACAGAAAGAGGGATTTGGCTGTAACTGTACACAACCAGGGCCCAGCACCATGGGCACAGAGCAATCATTCAATAATGGAAGCTGAGACAGAATAAATGTGTTCTCAAAGAACCACCTATGCTCACGCCTTCTTCTTTCCTAGTTCAGCCCTTAAGCCTTTAGTGTGAGAGCACAACAAAGTCACTCTGGCCACTTCTCAATTCTTATTCCTTATGGACCCTCCTAAGATACTGAAATATTTCGGGTCCTTCCACCCTCCTTTGAAATGGCTCCATCCATACCCATTTCTGAGTGCACCACTCTTCGGTTTTGCCCTCATGCCTCACCTCTGTACTTCTCACTATCTCTCAGGGCTGGGGAAGCAAGCGGCCCCCAGCCTCCTTCAGGGGCTGCATGCACACATCCTTCCCTATGGCTTCTCCAATGGAGCCGGAATTGTGACATGCCAGGAACCACTCAAGACCAATTAAAATAAGATCTCTTGGGAAAGGGATTCATCGTGGATACTTGCAAAAGTTTCCCAATTAATTCTGGAGGGAAACAAGGGGTCAAGGACCACTGAGCCACAGGATGATTTTACAATAGAACCTCAAATCTCTACCTTCAATATCCACAATCCAGTCTTGTTTCTTGCAGATTCCATATTACATCTGGGATTCCTTTAACTCTGGGCTGCCATGCACCCAAGTGGCCAGGAACCTAACTTAATCCAAAGTTGGTCACCAAAGTGCAGAGCCCTATGCGACACCCTTCCCTCTGTATCCCAAACCCCAGTCCTGTACACTGTTCCTGGCTCCCTGTCCAGTCCATTCCCCACACCACCACAAAGGCCTCCCAAGGTACAGACTGCACAGCTACTGCTCACTCAATGCTCCATCAGTGACGGGCCCAGCTCAGGTGAGATGAAGTTCAGGTTCATTAGAATGGCATAAGGCACTCTCATTCACTACCCACCGCTGGTCTTCTTCCTGCACCTGTGCCTTATTCTCCAGGTGAGTCTTCATCAACCACCACACAAATTAAGGATTTTAAAGTAACAGTTAAGCCATGTCCACTCTACAAAACGTGCTTGCCCGCTAACACACACACACACACACACACACACACACACACACACACACACACACACACACACACACACACGATTCCTCTTATTCCTTCATTAAGACCCAAATCAGATGTCATCTAGTGCTGTAGTTTGAATAAGCATTCTCCGAAGGCCCACCTGAGAAAGCCCAGTCACCAGCTGTGGTGAAAAGGCTAAGAGAAGTCCCATGGGGAAAGCTAGGCCATGGGGAGAAGACCACGGAAAGGGGCAGTGGGACCTCAACTGCTCCTAAACCGCATTTCCTTGGCCACTGTGATGTGAGCATCTTCCTCTGTCAAGGCTCCTCACTGCCTTGCCACAGGCTCAAATGACAATGGGTTGAAATTTCCAAAACTTGAGCCAAAATAAGTATTTCCTCTTCTTCTTAAGCTGATTTACCTCAGGTACTTGCTACAGCAATGGAAATCTGTCACATCTGTCTACCTTTCCCATGAGGTCACCCACCCTCATTCGTGGACCCATTGCGTCCCTCACCACTATACAACAGTCCCACTGTGGAAGGCCGTGTGGCTCTCCATGTTGTCTGGACCTACAATGTGTCCCTTCCAAACTAAGTCTCTGCTCCATTTCAGAAGTGAGAAGAATGACTGCACAAAATGCAAGTAATCATGGGACAACATTGAGGTTTAAATGCACCAAAGGTTTTTCAATCGGATCCACTTTCTCGGCCTGCGTGAGAAGTGGCCGGGGAGGGGAAGATATTTACATTCTAGGTTCTAATGACCAAAAAGCATAGAACACTGTTCCTCAGTAATCAATTATTTACTCCTTAAATAATATTTTTTAGATTTTTAACTGAAGATCCTACTGAAAACAAATTAGAAACACGATTTTGCTGACTGAAGTCTGCAACCATCCCCAGGAAAATGAAAGGGTGAACCACCGTTTCCAGGCTGGTATGAGCGTAGACAATTGACTTCCAGGAAAACCAAAATTCACAACTATGGACTACAGTAATGCTCCTTTAATCTCACTACCGCTACCTTTGGATTGGCATAAATTCCACTGTCTGGTCTTCTTGTTCCTAACTATTAGAAATTACTGGCAGTTTACAATAATAGGCTTTCATCGTATATCATTTCCAAATGCTACTATGGTTGTTGATTTCAAACAAAATAAAAAAAAAAAGGACAATGAAATTATAAATTCTCCAAGCAACTCAACCCCCCAATATTACATATAATAAATTCTGATCAAATAAAATTTTAAATAACTCAATTCATTAAACTATGCTGTATCAACTTCACATAATAAAACCTGAGAATACTATTGAAATTTTTGAGAGGCAAACTGGAAATAAGAAAGTATATGCAGATACATATGCGTTTTCATTCATATTCGCCTCTCTGTGCCTCCCTTCCCCTCTCCTCCTCTCCCTCCTCTCTCCACAACTCCTGCTGCACGCGATTATGGAACTAGACAAGAAGGGTGTGAAAGTTTGAGTGAAAATATTAGAAGTGACAGCTTTCCACCTTGGTCTTTCTGTGCCCTCTCCAAACTGCAGGGAGCAGATGGTAATTTTCAGGCACATTGAGACCAGGCTTGAAAGGACGACTCGGTGACAAAGAAGTAACTGCACATGTTCCCAACCTACCGTTTTTAATCTACAAGAGCTTTACTTCCATGTGACACAGAGAGCGAAGCTGCTGGCAGGCATTGCTCCATATAAAATGCTCGTGGATGAGTTATAAAATAATTAAAGTTTTAGCAGTTTCCTTTTCACTTTGGCACTCCAGCATGCCAGTAAACACTGGAACATTTTTTAAAAAATCTAAACATTATGCAAGTCACTGAACCAGGACTGGTAACTGTTAAGGGAAGCAGCCTTGGTATGTTCACTCCCACACAGCCAGACACAGAAGCGAGTGTGTGGTTCTACCAAGGGCTGAGGGATGCAACACTAATGATTGTCCAGGGCGAGATGGCCTCAGAGAAGCCCAGAGTCTCAGCCTCTGCCCACCAGGCCCCTGCCCTTCCTGTTCAGCTTCCAGGCATCTCAGCTTGGTGGGGAACACGGGGCTCTGACATTGTCTTGATACCAGAAAACCAGAGTTTGGCTTTTGACATCTCAAAAACTGCATAAGTCTGGTAATAATGTCCCTTAACTAAGCCTTAATTTCCACATCTGGAAGATGGTGGCATTCGCTGTCAGGCAGTACATACATCTAGCAAGCGCACTGACTTCCCTGCAGTGACGCTCTGCGCTGTGATCCTTGAAGCAAACTAAGGGCAAGAAGTGGAAGTGTCCTTCGGTCACAACAGCCACATCAGGATTCCCTTGAATGTAGCCTTTATGGTCCCCAAACCCTGGAGAGAAAAGAGATGCCAGAGCCCAGCCAACAGGATGTCATCCTCCCAGCTGTTCAAGAGACCAGACTAATGATTTCTAGTTTGTCTAAGCTTCTTCACCTTGCATTTGGTATAACAAAACCTGACTGAAAGATTCCACAATAAAGCCAAGGCAATGTGTTCACTAGACCTAAGCGTGAATTTTAAAAGCTGGTTTTTATTTTGATTGTGTATAAGGACATACATGAAGAAACAGTTGGGCAGTGACATACAGACAAACATACATGGAGATGACGGAGATAAACACAAGTGAGAACAGAAGAAACATGAGTGCAGAGAGGCAGCAGAGGCCTGTGACTGAGAAGAGCCTGCAGCCAGCTTGTGCCACAGAAGCAGTAGGGAAGTTACTCAGTCTGTGCACTGCTTCACTTCATCGTGTAAAAGCTCAAAGCTGCTCTGAGGTTGAATGACAAAGTACACGAATGCTGACAAGGGTCTGTGGCACATGATGGGAGGGAGGGGATGGTGTGGAGATTACGATCATTCAGTGTCCTGAAAAGTGCCATCATCATTCTCATCCATGGAGGCATTTGCAGAGTTGTGATCATTTCTCTAAACACGCACGTCTATCCACAGGCACCTGCTCTGGGCTACTATGGGACAACATACCCAAATGTGTACATCATATCTGCCAGGTGCTGCCCCCAAAGCACAAGGTACCCAAACACTCTCAGATATCACCTCAACACTACAGGAACCCAGGGGCCTAGAACAACCCAGAGCCCACCATACAATCCGCTCTCCACAGAAGGTCCACATGAAAGCGGTCATCATCATACGTGAAGACCGTAGGTTTTGACATAAATAACTTCGCAAAGAACAAATCGCCGTGACATTTATGCTCTGCTACTGTCTCACCACAACATTGCAGCATTTCTGTGTCTCGGTAGCAAGGGAGGGGCCAGCGTCCCTGGGCTCCAGGGCTCACTTGAGTGCTGGAAAGCAATGGGTTCCAGAGTCCCATCTCTAACTTGGGGCTTTTAAGCAGATAAACACACACACTAGATTTAGGGCTCCATTCCAACCCATGAACTATTCTGATGAACTTCATGTTACATAAGGTTTTCATACAGCTAATATATTTATTGACTTATTCACATTCCTCATAATAGAAAATAATTACCTTACAACTTTTTTTAAAACACCACCTAAAATGTAAAAGTTGGTAAATATATCAAAGCTAAAAGTAGAAGTAGACAGACATGTCCTCTGACATCAACTAAAACACAAAAGTGAACAGGTCTACATCTCAGAGACACATCCCTACTTTAGCTAACTGCTTCCACAAAGACACGTCCACATTCTATAGAAAGTGAACGTGGACCCAGCATTTCTGCAGCTAATGTCTGCTTTAATATAAATTCTCACTGGGCTGTAAAATCAAAGCACAGTCTGCTCACTGAGTGGCTTTAAAAGCATCGATCACACCCCTTGAAAAGTTGCTGCTAATTCTGAAGAATAGTTTAGATCCCACCACAAACTTTCTTCCACAACTGAGCACTGGTTAGTCCCAATCTGAAATGTACTCATTTCTTCACGTTAACCTAAACCAACACTTAAGCTATTACCACAACTTTGATTTTACCTTTAAAGAACATTTGCATTATAGATAGCATGTACTCCACACCCAGTTGCCCTGAATTTATCACATAAGCCTTATCAGATGTCATGCAGACAAAATCTTCCTATAAATCAGTAGGAAGGAGCCTGGGGAAATAGCTCAGTGGTTAGAGGCACTTGCTTCACAAGCCTGCAGGGCTGACTTTGGTTTTTTGAAGTAGGGTTGCACTCTATCCCAGACTGACCTGGAATTCACAATGTAGTCTCAGAGTGGCCTCAAACTCACAGCAATCCTACCTCTGCTTCCTGAGTGCTAAGAATAAAGGCTTGTGCCACCACATCTGGCTTTTTTTTATTTTTTATTAATTTTTTCAGTTGAGCTAACTTTTGATCTATCCCTAAAACCAGACCCAAAAAAAAAGTGAAACAACATTGTAAACCCAAAATGCCTTCAGCAACAGGAAGCAGAGGTGGATGACTCCAAAAGGCCCAGCTAGTCTGACCTTTCCAATGGCAAGCTTTCTACAGGAGGAGAGGACCAACAACCTAAGGTTGTCCTCTGAGCTCCACAGGCACAAACCTGCATACACACACATACACATACACACACACACACACACACACACACACACACACAAATAATAACTTAGCTGTCAGTTAACAGAATAAAGTAGTCATACAGGAGCCCACCCTACCTTAAAACCTAGGTAATATATTTTGTCACTTATTCTGATGGTTATGTTGTTTTAATTATTTATGGTAATTGCGACAGTTAATATGCTCCATGTTTTTGCAGAAGAAATGAACTCATATAAATCATCCCCAAATATTTCCTCTTTCCTGAGCCCTGTCTATTTCAGACAGGGCAAATGAATAGTATCATGTGAGTTGCTATCCAGAGACTGACACAAGGTCACAGTAACCGGATCAGCAGAGTAGAGGCAGGCTCTCCTCCCATCAATAGGATTTCAAGCACCACAGAGCTGTCTGGCTTTCCTCGGTCCTGAGAAGGGAAATGACTAGTCTCCTTGGGTCTAGAGAGGAGATGTGAGGAGCCTCACACCCCAGAGCCTGCGGGGAACGCCAGACACTCCATCTCCCCACTCTTGTCATCTTCCAACAGTCTCCAATTGACCTCCTTGGAAAAAAGGGTGTCCCAAAATGACCAACTTAGAGGCCTAGACATCCATAAAGGTCAGTCTTGAGATCTAGAATTCTTCTCTTACGTTTCCGTCTCTTTGTCTTCATCTGGGGACACACATGCCATGGCACACACGTGGAGGTCAGAAGACAGCTCTGAGCACAGCACTGCAAGGAAGACAGTGACTCCTGCCACTGTAAATGGACCAGCAGATAGCAAGAGAATTTCAGAGTCGCTTCAATCCCCGACTGTCTCCCATTGTCGCAGGCCTTGGGATAACAGAAGCAGGCACCGCTTTGAACTCAGCTTTACAGGAGGTACTGGGGACTTGAAACGGGCCAGCAGAGCCTTTAACCAGTGAGTATCTCCCCAGTCCCTGGATCCAGACTTTTGGGAAATGATGACATTTGAAAGACTAGGTCAGCCTATTCAAATCCCTCTTAACAGACTGTCACCTAGTCTCAATCACAGGCACAGTAAGTGCCATAACCCCAATGTGTGAGCTAGGGGTTAATTAAGGCACATCGTTAAACCTGGAAGTCCGAGGTTCTAATTCCTAATCCAGTCCTGAATCAGTTTAAGACTAAAAAGCACACCTACACCATGGCTTTTGCAATTCCACCAGGTGGCTGCCTTACTTGTGAAGAATGCATACAGTACCATCCTTAAGGAAACAGGTTCCAGGCATTACGCCCCTCCCTCTCAGCACTGTCAAAGGCTTAGTCCAGCTCAGCAAGGCAAAAGGAAGGCTTAGGTTTCCAATCTCCCTGTTTGTTCAATTAAATGAGGGAGGAAGGAGCGTTAAGTATTAAAACTATACCAAAAATAAAAAGAAAGATCTTCCTTCCTTTCTTTCAGTCTTATATCTAGGATGATGGGTGATTATAATCTTTAAGGTCTAAAATAGCATAGCTCACAGGCACGGGAAATATAATACAAGTCATTAGCTAGTAATAGAGCCAGAGTCAATTGTTATAATTAAGTCATACTTTAATCTTTAGAATAATCCGCTGAGTTGGTCTTGACATGCTTCCTTGTGGTCAGTTTTGAAAAAACATCTACTCCTGGTAAAATTTAGGGTTCAAAAGGAGGAAAATTACAACCTTCTAGTTGGAATAGAGACATAATCTCAGAAAAATATATTTTCTGAAAAGACTGAACTAATGAAGGTCTAAATCACTGGCTCTTAATCTCTTTAAAACATATTTACAAACAGAAATAAAATTTATGAAGGGTTCTGCAATTTGAACAAAATATTCAGATTCAAAGTCCTTATATGCTTATGCTAAAGATAATACCCCAATTAGGAAGAAAATATGTAAATAGCAAGTATTTGCACCATCTCAAAGTATCTATTTTCTACCCTAGCCTAACAATGAGAGCTAACAACATCTCCATAATACCTTTCAAGAATAGGAGCCTGATTCAAGCCACAGTCCACAGGGATACATTTAATGCCTGTCAATTTTGCTAAAGAGCATTTAGCTAGCTATATTCAAGCCTAGAATCTTTTAAAAGGCCAAATCAGCTCTGAACATGTGCTAGGCTTTTTCATTATTTTAGCTTTCTATGTGAAGCACTCAACCAATAAATATTCAAATAAATTAACTCTGGCAGAAGTTGTTTACTGCACTTAGTTATTGAATGCAAAAATAGTAATTTTAACAGTCTTTGCAAAATTCCTTGTTACACTGTATAGGCCCGGTGCAAAGCCACTCTTGACGCCCCACAGCACCAAGTTCTCTCCAGTGTTTGCAAGTCAAAGGCAGGCCAGGTCTGAAACAAAAGAACTGTGGGACAGTTCCAAGATGGGCCACCCTGTAATAACCTAGATCCAGAGCCTTCAGGGAAGCCCAAATCACCTGCTGGAGAGGGGAAATACTTGAAGGAAAGTTGTTTTTCATTATTTCCTAAATATCCAGCTAAACCTAGGAGCATAGCAAGTGGGAAAGCAAGTGGAGGCTTCAGCAAAAAACAAGGAGCAAGTTGAACCCAGTATGACTAGAAAGAGCTTTTCTCCTCAAAGTCAGATGCTCTGAATCCTGGGTCTCAGCTTCATGAAGACCAAGGAACAGCCCACAGCCCATAGTGGGGGGGGCGCTCCAGCACACAATACACAATGACCCCTACAGAGCTTATCCCCCATGCATTTATCATGTATAGCAGGAGTACTAAAAAATCCCGAGACTGTCCATTCCAGCGTGGAAATACGTAGCATGACTATACTATACAGTCCATGCAGAAGGCCAGAGGCTGCTAATAAACATTCGCTGAACAAAGAGTTCCAGGGCTTCAAACACTGGCCAACCAGTTAGCAGTAATATTATCTCTAGGTGAAGCATGAGGAACCTTTGTGTCTTGACACTATTTAATGTTATCTATACAGTTTATAGAAAACACCTATCATTTCTATTGTCAAAGCAAAAAAAATCTTAGGACATTTCCCTTTTTTCAGTCAATGTGGTTTTGAAGAAGGATGAGAAATATGTTTGGCATCTTCAACCAGGTAAGTGGTTTTCAGAAGGTAATCATGGTAAAATATAAGTTCTTTCTACTCAGAAGTAGTTATGAACAAACATTAGGTTATTATGTCTGATTTCAATAAAATGTGAAGCTTTCTAAGCAGTGCACATTATCTCTGAAATTGCATGACTCTCAGTGAGGAGCCCCTGTGTGACTATTACAATCAATGTACATGCTTTCCACTTCTTGGTTTTTGTGACACTGAATATGGAACTCAAGGTCCAACATGCCAGGCAAGCACTACAGCCCTGAGCCACGAGCCCGGGCACCCGATCTTCCTAGATCTTTTAAGTTCAGTGGAAAGAGCGATCATCTGGGCTGGGGAGATGGCTCAGTGGAGACAGTGAGTTCAGAGCCCCAGAACCCATGTAAACCCAGATGCTGTTGCAGGCATATGTAATCCCAGTGCACTTAGGACAAGAAAGGAGGCAGAGAAAGAATCTTCTGGAAGCTCACAGGCCAGCTAGCCTAGCAAACAAATTGGTGAGCAAGGTAGAAGGCAAGGGCCAACACGTAAAAGCTGCCCTACAACTTCAACCCACGTACCACGGCAAGTGCACACCCTCATTCACACTGGAGCACACACACACAGTGACTGGTCCTTCGCTGCTGAGGACTTTTAAGCCTTCCAGGTGCCGATGCCTTAAAACCAAATCCCCAGCTTCCTAGAGCAGAAATCTGCTCCTGTGTTCTGAGCACTTGGCATGTAACAGAGTTCAATTATTATTGACCAATGAACATTATCTCTTTCTGGATTTTAACTTTTGATTTTTACTACAAAATCCAAAGGCACTCAGAGTCCAAGAATGAGCTCAGTAAGTTTCCTGAGGGTTACAGTACATAGCACAGATTGTAAAACAGGAAAGAACAGTTCACCAAATGGGTTGTGCTTGCCATTTTACTAATTGATTACAAAATGCAGGCAACATTTTATTTTACTGTTTTAGCGAAGGCGAGCATTTCAATGGCAGATCAAGTGCTAAGTGAAAAACATTGACAAAAAAAATTACAGGACTGGGGAGATGGCTCAGTGGGTAAGGCGTTTATCATACAAGCATTGAGGACTCCAGCACCCACATCAAGTCTGGCGCTGAAGCACACCCAGTGCCGAGGCACAGCTCATCCTGCTGACTTGGTGAGCTCCGAATTCAGTGAGAAACCATGTCTCAAAATTTCAAGTGGACAGTGGTCTCCACACGCATGTGCCCGTACATGTGACCACACATGTACAAATACACACATGCGTGTGCACATACCATGCACCATTCCCAACAAAAATTATTCCTAAGAAATTCTTCTCCTAAAAACTATCATGATCCATAGTCCTTACTTCTGGATGGAAGAAAAGAATACTATTCAACAAAGGCAGAAGACTCAAGAAAGTTCAATTCTTTAATTTCAACCAATTTCTCTCATTACAGGATAGGTGATCCTAACCCTTTAATCCTTCATTTTACTTCTAGGAATTTATCTAAAGAGATACTCTACAAAGGTGGGGGGGGGGGAATAGCATGGCAGGGAGATATGCTCAAAATACATTATATACATGCATGAAAATGATCCAATATAATAATAAATTATGAGCTCTGCCATAGCGAAAGCCGTCAGAGCTTCCCTGCGGCATCTGTGAGGGATCCATACTTTAGTCAACATCAGCACCCCACGGCCACTGTGGGTGAACGACAGGATCTGTGCAGCAAGACACTGAAGGAGAATGTGCATAACTATGCCAGACAACTGGATTCAGACGCACGCATAGCAAACTTTATCTCTGGAGGACAGGATCTCAGAGATTTTAGCCTTTTATTGTCTTTATTAAGAATTTCAATTGCCAAAAATCTTTTACACAAACTACTACTGAAGAAATACTACTATGTAATTGGCAAGAGAGGGAAGAGAACTATTTCCCCATCCCCCAACAAGTGTGGTGTTGTATCGATCACTTGGAAATAGAGCAAGTGTTTTCAGTGATGCATCAAAGCCTAATCGCAGGCTGGGAAGATGGCTCAGTGGATAAAGCCTTGCTGCTCAAGCCCGGGTAACCCAAGTTCAGCGATCGAAGGCTTCTGTAATCCTAGCATGCTGGTGGCAGATAGGAGGCAGAGACAGAAAAATTTCCCGGAAGCTACCAGCAAACCAGAGAGGGTAACAAGAAAAACAAGTGAGAGAGAGCCTGCCTTCATGTGCAAGGTGAAGATCAGTGCTCACAGCTGTCCTCTGGCCTGGACACACACGGACATGCACACACACCTACATCATGCACACATACACACACTAATATTACCAAAAAACACACTCTGGAACTGACGCTTACTCAGACCTTAGCAAACCCCTTAAAATTATGAATATGAAGGACATAAAAAGAAAAAGACTGTTCTATCTATCAAATTTAAAAGTCACAATATTAATTCATAGAATCCCCTTATGTTTTAGAAACAGTGCCTCAAGAAGAAAATTATTAAGTAATTTCTTGTAAAATGCTGGAGTCCAAAGTCACCCAAATGACCTTAATAAAAACATAGATTCATACTAGCCAGATCAAAGACTCCGGGCACCTTGAACAGTCCCCACATCTCTGTCCAGTCCTCTCTGCTTTCAGACAGTGATGTGACAATTAAAAGCCCAAGCACACTACTGAGCATGGTTCACTTGTGTGCTGACCCAATACAAATGAGCATGGGGTAGGTGCCCCGGGTCAAGGAACTGCTCAGCCTGTACAGGCAGGGTATGTCCAGGGCTACCCGTTCCAAGTGAGCTATGCAGAATACCTCACTCCCCAGAGCACCCCACTTTGTGGGAAAATACCCACAAGAAAGATGAGCACAAGGCTTTATTTAGCAAGCACCGTGGCAAGAAGGTGCTCCGTGCCTTTTAATCTGAGAGCGGAAGTGAACTGTCTACAGTGATCTCTGCCAAGGTCAAGGATGTTTTCCCTTCTTTGGGGTCCACCCGACTATGACAACTGGCTTCTCAACTATGCTCCTTAAGAGCTTTAGCCCCCCTCCACTGCCCAAAACACACACAAATATTCATCTTTTTCTTCTCTTGTGTAAGAGAGGAGGGGGAACAATGTGATTGTCTGCTCTTCAGGAGAGAAAAACACGCAAAGACACACAATGCACACAAAGCCTGACCCTGGACCAGAGATGCGGGCACTCCTGTGACCAGCTTGACAGTCTGCTCGTCCCCTCCTGGCAGTGAGTCACATCCCTTGATCACTGCAGGGATGGCTGAAGATGATCTGTAATGGAAGTTCTCTAACATTCTTTCTTACTTTACCAGTATCTACTAACAAAACCAGAGCATTTTGTCAGGCCCTCACTCCCTTAGCTGGATGGACGTGGTTTGCAGAACAGTACCCAGGGATGGATGAGGTCAGGGAGAAAAGCAGTCAAAAATGGTTTTCTAGGTGCTGCTAGGAGAGAAGAAGAAGTATGACAACAGAGCATGGATAGTTTCAGAAGCGTCTAAGCAGTAATTAAGAATTAAAAAATAGCATACATAATCCTAAGGAAATTCTGGACATAATTTAAGAAAAATACTACTGGACATAAAAGACCAAAAATGAAGACTAAATGTCCCCAAGTTGTTGACATTTAATAAATATGTCCAGGAACCTGGTCCTCAGTTAATTAGTTAAAGTATAAGTAGCCAGACAGAGAAGTTTCTCCCTAGCAGATGGTATAACAGGCTTTAAAAAGAAAAGGAACTTTTACTTCATATTATCTTTGGTTAGTTATCGTGACAAATATCTTACCAAAAGATGTCAGTGAAGGGCTGGCATCAGATGACAGAGCTAGGACAGCCAGGCAGCAAGCAGGGCCTCCCCACACTGCCGCCTACCGCTCCAGAGAAGCCCCCGGTATCTCCTTGCACTAAGCTCCATTCCCAGGCCAGGCAAGGCTATAAAAAGCCTGGCTGTGAGCCAGCTGGCAAGACCACACACCCGGTATTTTTAACTTAAGGGGGCCTAAGGATCGGGCCACCAGGAGGGCACCGAAAATGCACAGGGAGTGAAGGGAGCTCCAGCCAGGATGGTGGTCTTCATGAAGGATCGGTTCCCAAGCTATCTTACTTCATAAAGAGAGCCTGGTGAAAGCTGATAAAGTGGGCTGATGGCTCGTGTGGATAGAGCACGCTCGGTTTCAAAGACCATATGCATAGCTATGAAAACAGCAGTGTGAACACCAAACACCGGCCAAATAAATTGGACTCATATTTTTTTATTCCTGACACAGAAGGCTACAAACTTGACTTTTGTTATAATTATTCTAACAGTTTGCTGTTGTTGTTTTTAGTTTCACACTGGTTTTGGCACTGGGCCACACATACAGATACCGTGAAGCTGTTCCTTTAGATAAACCCCGAACAGAGCAGCATTCCCACTGAACACTGCAGGGCTCCAGGAGGGTGCTGCTATAGTTAACTTGCTTTTCTGGATGAAGAGGTATAAACCAGAAGGTTCTTTCCATTCCCCTTTTTTCCCCTAAAAATTGCATTAAACATACCTAAGTAAAATTTTCTGCCTTAAATGAATACCATGTCATCTTTTTCTGAGGATGGAGACTGCCTACCTGTGCCATGATTCTTGGCATCAATAGTGAAAACACATCTGTCCTCCAGGAGGACAAGGTGGAGGCCAGAAGGGTGGAGCTACAATGAGAGGCTCTGACACCATCAGGCCTGCACAGCCCCAGCTCCACAGCCATGATCTTCTTTCTTTGACTAAATATGAGCAGCGAGCAATCACAGAAATTATTTCTACATACCGATGCGCATTACAGAATGCATACAGGGTCTCCTGGAAACTTAAAATGTTTGGATTAC
The DNA here is from genome assembly GCA_004024765.1 of Zapus hudsonius. Taxonomy (NCBI): domain Eukaryota; kingdom Metazoa; phylum Chordata; class Mammalia; order Rodentia; family Dipodidae; genus Zapus; species Zapus hudsonius. The sequence goes on from PVHP010003488.1 coordinate 49,019, forward strand.
CTTGACCTCATTAGCTAGCCATCCCTATTCACCTTGGAAACTGTCCCTCTGAGCAGCCATCCACCTATGCTTTGCTCTCAGTTCTACTCCCCAGGAATTCTTCCCCAGGCCCCAGGTACCTACTGCAGATGCCTTGCCTTGCTGTGTTGGGTGATGTCCCCTGCAGAGCACTGCCTGGGTTACCTGAGGCTTTTCCTGGCTAATCTACACAAAGGCCAGCCTTCCTCACAGCTCCTTGGGCCAGGGCCATGCCAAAGAGAGACACTCCAGTGGTGGCGCTTAATTCTTGTATTCATGATTTATTCTTAGTCTAAAAACTCCTTGAGCCGCTGAAAACTCCAGTATATTACTGGCCGGCACACTGTGAAGTCTACACATGTAGACAATAGGTTGGTAAGGAAATTGCTTTTACTAAAAATGTCTTGGTAGAGATTTCCAGTAAACAGATTAAATACCTTCATGCAGCCTCCACTAAAATAACAGTAAAAACTAGCATGTTTTTAAAGTATAAAATCCGTAAGGACAAAGAAAACACGAGGTGAGATTATAGTAGATACGAGATCAAAAAATTTTGGAAGGAGAAAAGCTGAGAGACAAGTGATAATTAAAGTTTTAATTTGTTCTAGGTGAGAGGATAAGAAGCAAGCTAATTAAAATGCAGAACCCCAAAGACTCAGAATCAGGGGGTGCCTGAGCTGGATAAAAACTCTGCAAAGAGCAATTCCAGGCCTCGTCCCAATCCTCACCTCAACCCTGTCAGAAGTCGGAAGAGAATTGCCATCTGGAGGGGCCAGCAGGAGAGGAGCCATGGAAAATGGAGATTAAATTAAAGCATATCCACGCAGCCACCAGGTCCTCTGAGAAGGGGGACACAGACACCCTCAAACAGAACAGCCCCATTTCCTCTGCACCATCAGGCCCACAGGGTATATGGCCCACCAAGGGCACAGAACTTTCTCTTAGTAACTAGAACCTGTGGTAAACAGGAAGCCAAGGACCATAAGACATGACACTGCACTTACAGAGATTGGGAACACTGCAAAACAAATATTATTTTAAATGTGTATGTGTGCATATGTGTGTATGTGTGTGCATGTGTGTATGTGTATGTGTTTGTGTGTGTGCCTGTAAACTGTGGTGTGCAAAAGAAATATATTTTAAATTTGTGTGTATATGTGTATGTGTGTATACATGTGTTTGTGTGTGTGCGTGCCTGTAAACTCTGTGCAGTGTGCAACAGAAATATTTTTTAAATGTGTATGCATATGTGTATGTATGTTTGTGTATGTGTGTATATATGTGTATGTGTGTATGTGTATGTGTGTAAACTCTGTGTTTGGGTGGGTGTAGGTGTGTGTGTGTGTAAACTCTGTGTGGTGTGTGGTATGTTATGTGTGTTGTATGCATGTATGTGCACCATGATGTGTGTGTGAATGCCAAAGGAGACTTCAGGCTCATCCACACATTTCCTTGAGACAGAGTCTCTCCTTCAACCCAGAGCTGCCATGTTTTTGGTCAGTAATTTCCAGTGATTCGAGTCTCTGCCCCTAATGCATACCCCTAAACCCGCCCCCACAGACTGTAGTTACAGACATGTGTGCACATCACACACAGCCAGCTTTTTACATGGGTTCTAAGGAATCAAGCTTGAGTAGTTCCCAAGTCTCAGGCCTTCAAACTTGAAGCAGTCAGCTTAAAACAGTCACTAGACTTTGTTCAACTGACTGACTCCACCATATTAAAGGTACTGCGTGGCTCCTGGGCTACAGGGTCAACTGGCAGTGATGTATACCTTTTCTCAAAAACTCCAGCAGGACTGGGGAGATAGCTCAGTCCGTAAAGTATTTACTTCCCAAGCATCCAGACCTGTGCTTGATCCCCACACAACACTGGGCACAGTGGTGGGCACCTGTCAGCACTGGGGAGGCAGAGAGGCAAATCTTGGACTCCTTTGCCTGCCAGTCTAGCCTAACTGGTTGAGATACTGTCTCAAAAAGAAGTGAACGAGCTGGGCAAGGTGGCACACACCTTGAATTCCAGCACTTTGGAGGCTGAGGAAAATTCAAGGCCAGCCTGGGGTACAATGTGAGTTCCAGGTCAGCCTGGGCTACAGTGAGACCCTGCTTCAAAAACAAAACAACAAAAAAAGTGGACAGCACCCCTGAGAATCGACCTAGCCTCCACAGCATGCACACATACCCAAAACAAGCACGGACATTCATTCATAGCACACACATAAGGAAAGAACGAGGAAATCAATTCCAGGGTAACAAAAGGTTGTGCAGTAATGAAATGCATTCATAGTTTATGAATCAACTGCTTTTTACAGTCTTATTAATGTGATCACTGCTGATTTAACCAAAAACTGTAATATAAAAAGACAAAAACAGAAAATACATGGCAGAAAAGTAAACTTTTATTCAAAATTCAGTTTCTTTACACATTCCAAATCACTCACCTAATTAAATGTACCAGATTAAACATTCAATAACACTGTATGAATATGACTTAGATTACTGGCAGATCCTATTTCTAAAAGCAAAACTCAGCAGCATTTTAGGCTACAATATAGATTCAGAATTTATAGACTTAACTACCATGAAGGTGGTTTAATTCTATGATATAGGCTCAGCTTAGTGTAATATAAATTAGAATAAAATGAGATTAACAGAGATCACACACCATTTTTTAAAAGGCATACTTATCAAAACAATGTCTAAAAACACATATTTCTGCCCCTTCCTGATATGTGAAGATCAAGAATTTTCTCCAACTCTGGAATTATATGTGATGGTTCAAGTAAGGTTCAAGTATCTCATCTTAAATAAAAATCAGCCTGTCACTGAAGTGATCGATCAAGCTCTGGAATGGTAAAGACAGGAAGAAAACTTTAGGAGGCATTGTAGGAAAAAGTTCAGAAGGCCAAGCCATGCTCATGCCTGTGCAAACTTACAATTTGAAATTTTTCTGTAAAACTCACATATACCTCTTTGAACCTTGAAGACAACCTACTTACCCTAACAATCTCTCTCTGTCTCTCTCTCTCTCTCTCCAGCCCAAACCCAGCAAGTCCTACCTCAAGATCCAGCCTAGTATCACCTAACCCTGGAAGCCATCACCCCTAATCCAGAAACATGCTCTACAAATCCCGAACCAGCACTCACCATGCTGCCCTGAAGAACCTTGGGGCATGTCTGTTCCCACTTGAACTTCAAGTTCCCCTGGAGTTACCAGCCAACATTTGATGACAACTAAGGTAACCAAACCATCAATGATCTCAACCATATTCTCTCAACTCACTGGGCCAAAACAACAGCAGATCAAACAGATGACAGAGGTGGTGGTGTTTATCTGAATGCAGCTCAGCTTTCACAGCACAAGCTGACACCTCTCCTGGGTCCCAACCAGGCAAAATGTCCCTCGGAGTACCATTATACAAAGGCAAGAATCTAGGCCTGTGCCCCACCACTATTCATATTCTCTCTCTCTCTCTCTCTCTCTCTCTCTCTCTCTCTCTCTCTCTCTCTCTCTCTCTCTCTCTCTGTTTCTCTGGGTCTCTCTCTCTTTCTGTCTCTATCTCTCTCTGTCTCTGTCTCTCCTCTGTCTCCAGTGTCTCCTCCAATGTCCTCAGCAACAAAGACCCAGTCACTGTCACCTTGGTCTTCCTAGTGACTCGTGCCAAGCTGAACAAAAAGTGAGAGAAGTCAGCTCACAGTCTGAATTGTTTTTCTACAGGGAATCACTGGAATTCAAATAATTGTATTTTACTGCCCTAAATATAAAGCCAGTACTACTTGCCATAAATAGAAGATAATCACAAGAAAATGAATGCCAGAAGAAGAGAATCTGATCGCATTCTAAGTGGATAGCGACGGCTGCCCAAACTGCAGACTGAGGCAGCTTGCACTTCAGGAAGAGAATAGAAGGTAAGAGGGGGGAGACGTGCCAGAGGTGCTAGAGCGCACAAAGGCCAGGGAGAGAACAGAGTTATTTTATGAGCCACCATTATTATGGAGCGCTGTGTCCACACCACCCCATATAGCCTTTTCTAAAGCACCAGCATAACGTGCTTTACACGCTGAGAAAGCCCTGGCCGATGGCCCTGGAGATGCTCTAGGGAAGGAGAGGTCTCCACTCTGCACTCATGACATTGCCAGCCCCCTAACCTCCAATCCCCACTGGCAAGGATATAGCATTACTCACCTCAGAACCTAGTGAGACTTACAGGAAATGACATGGAGAGGGTCGACAAGTGCCCTGGAGATTAAGAGAGTCTCGGGAAATCAAATCCTATGTTTCTAATGTGAAAAGTTTAACAGTTCCTTAGAATTCTGAACATAAATAATCATGTCAATCCTCCCCAGTATAAACACAAAAGTGCAATTATTCAAACAGATACATGAGCAAAACTGGTCACTAACAGCACTAGTCAAGCAAAAGGGACAACAGCCCAAATGCCCATTAGTGGGCAAATGGAAAACCAACAGTGGTAAACCCACAAGTGGAGCATTACTAGGCCCTGAAAAATAATGAACTATTGAGACGCACCACAACGGACACAAATCTTGAAAAACTATTGTTAAAAGAAAAAAAAAACAGGCTCAAAAGGTCACATGTAAGTCCAGAGATGGAAAGCAGGTTGGCAGCTTTTGGAAGAAAGGGACAAGAGAGTGACTGCTTAACTGACACAGGGGTCTCATCTGGAAGTGACAAAAATGTGAACCTGACCAAGGGGACAGCTACACACTACAAAGGCACTAAATGGGACTAGACCGCACACTTTTATGCTGCGTGGATTTTGCCTCCAAAATATTCCTCTAAAGAGTGTGATAGACAGGCTGAGAGATCACTAATCCGACATCCCTGAGTTTCCTCATCTGTAAGGTAAGGATGATAACACTTCTGAGGGCCATCATGAGGACCGAGTGGGTTAATCCAAGTCAAACGGGGCCACAGGCAGGAAAAGCCGTTGATAAATATCAGTTTTCATCATTATGCAGGAAGAGGAAACAGAAGCAGCAAGAAACTAAGACACAGCCGTGTGGAGGTACTCAGTAAGAGACTGTGACTACGGTCTTCCAGTGACAAAAGTCTCTCTTACGTAACAAATAAGAAATTGAGAAGGTGGAGCTGGAGAGATTGCTCAGTGGTTAAGGCACTTGCCTGAAAAGCCTAAGGACCCTGGTTTGATTTTCCAGTACCCATATAAATCGGATGCACAAAATGGCACATGCATCTGGAGTTCGTATGCAAAGGCTGGAGGTCCTGGCATGCCCATTCATTCATATTCATTCTCTCTCTCTCCCTCCTTTCTCTCAAATTAATAAAATATTTAATAGAAAAAGAAATTGGGCCAAAGGGAGGGTTAAGGAAATAACTCAATCAGCAAAGCACTTGCCATGTTAGCATGAGGACCTGAGTTTGGCTCCCTGGTACTCGTGTAAAAGCACAGCCTCAAATCTCGATGCTGGGAGGCAAGGACAGGGAGCTCCCTGGTGCTCACTGGCTAGCTAAGCTGGCCAAACTGGCCCCTAATTGATAAGCTCTAGGTTCACTGAGAGACCCTGTTTTAAAAATATAAAGTGGTGAGAGACCAAGGAAAACATGCTCATGCAGAGATGCATAGACATACACACAGGCATGCAGACCACAAACACATTCTAAAAAAATAAAGAAAAGAATGGCCTGGGGAAGCAACGTTAATAACAAGCACAGTCATGAGGGTGACAGTGACAAGAACATCTACATTCCTATTCTTCCTTCCAGGGAAAATGAGTTACCTGTCATGGGCCTCCGTGGGGATAGTGTTAAGAAAGCACCTAAGCCCCTTTCCTCCAGAGTGGAGCTTCATCCTAGGGACGGTCATGACCTCCACTTCAGACTCAGGCTCAGAGCAGTAAAGAGCCAATGTCAAGAGTTCCAGATCTAAGTCTGAACGCACTCTTTTGAAGCGTCAAGCTTTCCGGGTCTCTGGCCCCACGAAGCACGTGACAATGCTGCCTGGCATGAAGCACTCAAATGGCATGTGAAGGTTTTTCCTCCATCAAGAAACCTTGCAGCACCTCGAGCCTTAGCATCAAGGTGGGGGCTTCGACCCCCTCTCTGGGACCCATTCTTCCAACATGGAGCTCTGCCTCAACCATGAAGGAATCCTCTGCTCGAGTGTCCCCCAAAACATGTGTGCACTGTCTCTATGGCGTTTGAACTATCTGGGAGCTGTCCTCAACACATCCTGTCAGTCACCAAGGCTGGGTGAAGCTCTGAGCTCCCGTCACATGCAAGCCGAATCCAGTTCAACCATTCTCCAGGCCTCTGACCATCTGCCTGCCCTGACCTCCACACTACACTTGGTATCAATCAGAGAGATGTCTAGAAACAGGACCAGCCATATAATAGGACCTCCAGTCTACTCACTAGAATTCTTATCAGGCAGAAAGAAACATGGGCCTCTGGCATTCCACAGAGTGAACAATCTCTCAGGACTAAAATTTCCTTGGAATAGCAAGACAAGAGTTAAGGATATAGACCCTTCTATCAGAGCCCACAGCCATATACATTTTACCAGAAACTACGCAGTTTCTTGACCTCAATGAGTGGGCCACCCCAGTTAGCCACCCATGTGTGTCGAGACATAAAGCACACAGACATAGGGCTGGATGCATGTTCCTGTCCAGAGGCGACAATTCTGCCAACGCATGCATTTGTTGAAAGTGTTCTCAAGTGCCCTGTCAGGTCTAGATGACGGGTCTAAGCAGGGGTGAAATAAAGGCTAGGTTGTCCCAGGGCTTGGGTTCTAAAAGGAACATCGGACAATATGCGTGTGGCCATGGAAGGGAAAAATAAAACAAGTAGGCAAGTTCAAAAAGTGCTGCCATTTCACTGACATCAGGTACTGTTAGGAAGCCCTGCCAAGAGCCCATCAGAGGCCTTCTGAGAAGGTTCTAAGGAAGGACAGCAGAAGGTGATGAAGTGGTGGGATCCATGGCCTCTGAGCCACGACCTGAGCTGTCCTTCTGAAAGGAGCTCTCAGGCTGCCAGGCTAGAAACAGATTCTGACATGGCGATGGTGACTAGAAGTCGGTCACAGAGGAGTTGGTGAAAATCCAAATGGCAACTGGAGAAGCTTGAGGCAGGGCAGGAACCACCAAGATGGTGAAAGGTCCCCAATTCTGGATGCACTCTGAAGGAAGAGTCAACAGGCTCAGAATGGCTAAGGAAAAGAGCACGACCAGGGTACGGGCCTGGGCAACCCAAGGATGGAGCTGTCACTGAAGCAAGGTAGGAAGGGAAATGTTTAAACAAGGGGGATGGAATTTTCAGGAATAGTTCTAGGTTCTTGCATAGAGCCCGCATTTGAACCCAACGCCCACTACTGCTGAGGAGGACAGACAGGAAGATCACGGATTGCTGCTCAGCTAGTCTTAATCCTGGTCAGTGAGAGACCTTGTTTCAAGGAAACAAGCCAAGTACAATAGGAGGACAACTGACATACTCCTGGACACAGGCATCTGTTCTCACATGTATATACCACACATGTCACATATCCACCCCCATACACACACACACACACACACACACACACACACACACACAGAAAGACCTAGTAACCAAAACACCCTGCCTCCACACTGACACTTCAGAAATCAAACCCACCGTCTTGTGGTCTGAATACATTTGGTATCGCAAATTCTTTCCGTTGGATTGACTATCCACAGCTCTGATCTGGAAGCAAGCATGACACTGCACTGATTTCCAAATGTGGGTAGCTTTTAGGGGCAGGGCTGATGCCTTGGTCAGAGTGGAGACCTGCTGATCCCCCTGTGCTTTACCCCTCTCCCAGCCTGCTGCAGACAGAGAAAGGTATCCCTAAGGTCACCGTCATTCTTGGAATTCCCTCAAGTACACTGTGATGCATCTGATGGCGTGAAGACCAAGGTCAATGACATCATCAGGTTACCCACTTTCCCACTTCCTACTACTGAAAGGAATGAGAGAACAGAATGAAGGAGAAGTCAGACCTCAGAGAAGAGCGCCAGCTCTTCCCAGCAGCCCAGATGGTGGTTCGAAAGGAATCACACTCCTTCCTCATTCTTCTCCCTGGCCATCCAAATCTCTTGGGTAATGAGATCCCACCCTCTCCATGCTTCCTGGCAAACAGCACAGGCCATGCAAGTAGGAAGGTGAGAAGCAAGGCCTTCTTCCTCCAGGAAGCCTAGGACACTGAGGGGAACCTCCAAAAACATGTACACTTTGTTTGGAAAATGGCTACTGGGTGTGCAAAAGTCATACCGAGAATTTCAGGGTAATGTGTCAACCAACCAGGCCCCCTTGCTTGACTGCTCTTTTATTTAAAATATACTTACTTACTTGTTTACTTATTATTTGAGAAGCAGAGAGAATGGGCACACCAGGGTCTCTTGCCACTGCAAACAAACTCCAGATACATGTGCCACTGTGTGGGTCTGGTTTTTATGTGGGTACCAGGGAACTGGACCTGGGCTGACAGACTTTGCAAGCAAGTGCCTTTAGCGGGTGATTGGCTGCTCCTTGTAAGGAATTATCAGAAGTCACAAAGCCCATAGGCAGCAATAATTTATTCTGAACCTTTCCTTTTCCCTGGATCTCTCAGAAACCAATGATAATGCTATACACTTTACTGGAATATCAAACCCTCATGCTTTTCACCTTTAAAAGCTACTGCCCATGGGCTTGCTCTCTGTTTTCAGTGACTGGTGCTGGGAATCACCTCTGCCTGCTGTCCTTTCTGTGGAGTCTCTGGACAGTCCCCTTACTAGTACACATCTGTCTCCAGCTCTCCTAGGGACCAGCCACAGAACTTTCCAAGGGAACTGGTTATTGTCAGCCTCAAGACCACCAAGTAAGATGTAATAACTCAGCAAAGACAGATTTTTGTATTGAACTCCAAATTTGTAGATTTTGCTACTATCATTATTGGTCTTGCGTGGTTTCTGATTGGTGATGTTTTGTAGGACTGGACTTGGATATTACCCTTTAGCCAGTTCAAAGAGTCAAGTCCACCGCTTGGCTCTCTGGTTCGTTGTTTGGCTAGCTAGCTAACTGGCTGGCTAGTTGGTTTGGTAGATAAATTGGCTAATCCTTTGGAATAGTCTGTTTTCTGCTATTTTAGACAAGTATCTGATGGCCAAAATTTTGATTTGGAGCTATTTAAGTAAACAAAGATGATTTGTGTTAGATATTTTATACATATTACACATATTTCCCACATTCAGATCTGAACTCTAGGACTTCCAGAAATTTCTAATATCTATCTCCAAGTGGGTAATTCCTCTAAAGGCCTGAGGAAGCCTGATTACACAAAACTCCCTGGCCCTAGGAAGGTGTCCCAATAATAACCTCCCTCAGGCTCTCATCCCACCGATCTTTATATGTGCTCATTCTCTCTCTCTCTCTCTCTCTCTCTCTCTCTCTCTCTCTCTCTCTCTCTCTCTCTCTCTCTCTCTCTGTGTGTGTGTATGTTTTTTTTTTAATTTCACAACTACAGAATTAACCTTTCAGGTTATTTTTCAAAATTGTAAGAACAAATGGTCTTAATAAATCTGTTGCAGATGAAAATAATCAGAGCTGAAAAAGTGGCACAGCAGTTAAAGACACTTGCTGACAAAACTTTCTGGCCCCAAGTTCAATTCCCCAGTACTCATGCCAGGCCAGGCAAATTCATCTGGAGTTTGCTCACAGCAGCAAGAGACCCTGTTACATACATGCATGCTAATAAATACTGCTTAGAAAGTAACCAAACTGCCATAACGAAGTTTTGCATAAGGAATTAAACCACCAGCTAGCTATTAATATAAAACAATTAACAACAAACTTCTTTTACATTCTTAGAAAAGAGCCTGTCCTAAAATGTAAACCCAAACCACGGTGTCGCTTGTGGGAGTTCAACAGGGATGAACGCAATGGCAAAGAATATAAATTTGTAATTTTATATTCAGACTTGACACTTCACTTCAATGCTATACAATACTGACTGAACCAGTAAGAAAATGGTAATGTGTAAAATACTTAAATATGTAACTGAAGATCTCTCCCTGGTTCTTTTTGTGAATGTGAACCTGATGATGTTCTGATAACATAGATAACCCACGTGCTATACATCTAACAAAAGGTAGGTATTCAGAAGAAATGTAAAAACTTCACAAGTAAAAATTAGAAGATAATGCATTGCAATGAATCCAGCCATTTACTAAAAAAAAAAAAAACTCTTAACTTTAAAGAAAATTATAGACTTAAGAGAGAGAAGTTATATCAAAATAACCGGTCAAGCATCAACACATAAATATTTAAGACTGTTGAAAGTGACAAGACTAAAGTCTCATACTGAAATCAAAGGACATTAGCTTAATGGTACATCAAAGAGAAAATCCCAGCCAGGAGATCACTGGGCAAATGAACACAGTGAGGTCTAGACCTTTCCATCAGCACACACAGATTAAACATTAATCAGCAAGAACTGCCCTAGCCCCAATACTGGTTCTGACCATTTTGTTCCTTAGGACAGGGCTGGGCATCTCTAATAAGCCTGGGGGTCTCGGGCAGCTCTATGTTGAGTCTCGCAGAGAAAGCTCTAGAAACCACAGAGGCCACCGCAGTCATATGGCAAAAGACACGGGCATCCCCAGGCACGCCAGGGGAAATGCCACCATTCAATAAAGTTTGAGAACCACTCATTTAAGATAGGTCACTTGCTTTGACTTTTATCTGGTGGGATGTATCATTGTTGCTTAGGGTTGGTTTTTCAGAACAATGGATGAATGTGATTGGATGATTTTATTATGTCAATTGTTTGGCTTTATTTGAATTGCTTAAATTTTAACATAAATATACTGTATGGTAAAAGTGAGATTTATTTAAAACATAGTCAAGTAATTCTAATTCCATCTAAAATATATTATTAAGATTTATAACTCAAAAATAAAACTATAATAGGGAAGTTTGGGGTTGAAATTCAAAATATATGAAATATGTGGTAGAAATTATACATAGGACAAAGCAGTATAAACCACCAGCATTCTACATGCAACCTTCAGGTTCTCCAGCAGCGTGAAAATGTTCTGGAACAAACATTTATCCACATAACTTTCCAAACTAAAAGTGAAATCATCTTTCATTTTCTCATTAATTTCAAGTACCGTCTCATCTTGCTTACTTTTGGGAAAGAGGCTAAAAAGATTTTAATTTTTGCATTTAACTCATAATGTGATCCAAAAATGTCACGCTGAATGTTTCAAATATGCTTAAATCCAACTACAATCTAAGAAGCAAATAAAACCAGCTAGTATTGTAAAAATTTCAATTTTAAGAAGAAAATAAAATTACTATATTTAGATCTTTTCAGAAACCTCTTTTTTTGTGGTATGAAACTCCATCTCCAGGGAACTCTGGCATCAAAGCCAGGGGCATCTGCTCTCTACTTGGAAGCAGACATATACACTGTACATATATTTTGATAGCAAACCTTAAATACTGGCATGTAGTCACTGCTTGAGAACAACTGAGGCAAGCAGAGGAGAACGTGGCCAATAAAGGCTATTCTTCATACAAATATGCAATGGGCCAAAATAACTCCAAATATTTCAGGTGTGAAAACCCAGCTGTGTGGCCCCAGCACCTCAGCACAGGGCACAGCTGTCTGAAAACACTGCAAACAACACAGCCAAGGAAAGCTCAAAACATGTCATCATCTTAATGCCAAAGTGTTAGCCTTTGTTTTATTCAGCTGTATACTGAGCTATTTGTATGTAATATATAGTATATCTAACTCCATGAGAATGCCACGGTCACAGACATTCTATTTTATGTACGTGTGTATGAACATGTGTGCATAGACAAGGGTGAATGGGTGTGAACACAGAGGAGCAGGTTGTGGTAACACATGCCTTTAATCCCAGCACTTGGGAGGCTGAGGTAGAAAGACTCCCTGGGTTCAAGGCCAACCCTCTCCACTGGCTCCTTTCTCATCCTGCCACGCCCTCTCACACACCTCAAAAACAGGAGATGAAACCAAGATTATATCTTGACCCCTTGGGTTCACATTTAGGACACAGAGACAGAATCAAAAGCAAATATTTCACATCAATAATTTCTGGAAAATTTAGGTTGAACAGTTCTTCCCTCCATTCAAACCTTGCTTTTCATAAAAATGGTCCAAACTCCATCAAAAAATGATTTTGACTTCATATAAAAGAAGTTTTTTTCAGAACAGACAAAAAATATAAAGTAATGCAGAAACCTAGAAATTGTTCAGCTACTTTTAATAACCCCAAAGACAGTTGCAAGGCTTGCCTCTTTCTTAGGAACATCTGCTGCCAGAATAAACGTTTGCAATGGAAGAAGCGTTTTGGCTGTGAGGACAGCACCAAATAGAACGCTTATGTTCTGAAGTAAACATTCTACTCAAGCAAAAACATGCATCAAAACAGACACAGCTAAAAAGTGTAGGAGATAAAGACATAAATTAAAATGCCTTTCGTATTTTAATTCATCTTCAAAAGAACCCGTTTTTAATTCAATTTTTGCTCAGTTTAAACTGATGCCAAGGTAGATCTTAACAAAAGTAACTCCCTTTTTGATTTTGCCACCTACACGACAACGGCCGTATTTCTTGCTTAGGTCTTCATAACACAAGCATTTTAAATGTTTTCTCATTATAAAAGCATTCGTGAACTTATCTCTCTCTACTTCTCTCCCTTTAGTCCAGTTTGTTTGTTTGTTCATTTATTTGTTTGCAAGCAAAGAGGATCAGGGGGAGACAGGAGAGAGAGAGAGAGAGAAAGAGAGAGAGAGAGAGAGAATATAAATGGGTGTGCCAGGGCCTCTAAACACTGCAAACAAACTCCAGATGCATGCACCACTTTGTACATCTGGCTTTATGTGGGCACTGGGGAATAGAATCTGGGTTGTTAGGCTTTACAGGCAAGTGCCTTAACTGCTGAGCCATTTCTTCAGCCCTACCCCAGTTTTTAATTGGCATTACACAGTCCAAAATACACTAAGGCAAAGACCGTTAAAATAGCAACCAAATAACTCGGGAAAACTTTCAGTCTCAGTGTTTGAAATCTGCTTGGCACAAATAAAAACAGCTTCCACAGCTACTTTTTCCATTCATACACACACACACACACACACACACACACACACACACACACACACACATACAACATTCTATTTTTCCTGAGTGCCATTTATTTTACGTAACATCTTTCTCAAAGTAAGTTGGCAAAGGCCTATGTACACGACGGGAAAATGAACAAAACCTTTGCTCACCCGTGTTCCTGATCCAGCAAAGGAGTTTAAGTTTAAAAACTCAGATCATAGCAAGCATGAGGGTTCTACAGCCATGCGGCTCTGTGGGAGATGAAATCAACCAGTGTACTTCTGTTAACCATCCCCAGGTTTGAAATCCAGGAGCCTGGAGGCAGAATATTCTCCACAGAGGCATAGAAAATTCATTTCCCCTTTCAACTCAATAAAAATCCAAATAGACTAGTTTTTAGGGAACCGTGCAAAACTAATCTGTTTAGGCATGTACTTGCCTGATGATGTGGGAGAATCGGCCAGTGAAAGACCACAAGTCAGGTTCCAGTTAATAAAGACTGAAATGATGTGCTATTATCACGTCATGCTTCAATAACCTAGTCATGAGTATATTTCAAACATCAAATTATCACCATACAAATCAAGAATCACATGTTTAATACAAAAAAAAAAAAAATCAAACACTCCATGGCCAGTGTCCCCCGACTTAGAGACAAAAATAAGCAGAGGTACTATCCATGTTAAATTCCATATAAGCACTGCAATTCTTTCGAACAGAACACTCATTTGAAATTCCTATCACAGGACTGGAATGCCAGCCAGGAATCAAACTGTGACCCCTGAGCCAAAGACAACTTACCACTCAGCTGGTAAGTGGGCAACTCAATTTACAAACTTGAATTCCTGCATTTTAATCCTTTGCAGAAATATATGAGCAATACTAAATGAGCTGGATTCAGCTCATTAGAGGCTCACAAACCAAACAGAAAACTCTGGAAGGCATCCAAAGCAAAGCCAGGCCTAGGTGGTGAAGTCCACTCAATAAATATCCAATGTCATTATCATCTCCCAACTTTTTCTCTGAAGAGCATCAGTAGCCCTAAGGACAGCAGTGCTCCTGGGAGGGAAGGATAGACTAACAACCACTCTGGCTGGTAGCACCTTGTTTGTACGCTGCTAATTTGCAGCTCCTGCAAACAAACCTGAATGAAGCAGGGGTGTGGTGGTGACATACTTGTACGTCCAGCACTCAGGAAGTGGACCAGGAAGATCAGCAGTTTAAAGCCATCCTCAACTACTTAGCGAGTTTGAGGCCAACATGTAAACTTGTCTCAAAAAACAACAAAAAGAGCACAAACTATTGCTAACTTTTTTCAAAAATGCATGTGTTTTATTTTCGCTCAAAATCTTCAGTAATTCTTTTTCAATTCAAAACTATGAAGACCTAGTCACATGGACTTGGTATTATAAAAACCTTATGTCCCCTTTACAATGGTAACACACATTCAAAAATGTATTCACAGCTATTTTTAGCCTTTTAAATATCAAAACAAGGATCAAGCTGTCTTATAACTAAAGGAAAGGGTAGAAAGTGGTAGAGTTTGTTAGGCTCCCTGACTATGATCACCTCAGTGTAAAAGTCTGACATTTCTGCAGCTAAGACATCAGTTTCTCATCAGACACACCTCCCTTTCATTATCAGAAAGACCTGTGCACTTAGAATTAGGCATTTCTTTTTGGTGAGCAGTTAAATAACTGAACTGAAATCCTAATTTAAAAGTTGCTGAAATATTTGTGGGCAATATTCATATTCAATTTGTTCCTTCAAATAAATCGGTTATCGGGTATTAAAAGTATACAGAAAGAATCAGAAGGGTCAACTAAAACCAAGAAACTAAGAAACTTGAAATGCTGTCTGAAGTGCAGACCCTCTACTTTGAGCCTTACTCATCTGAGTAAGAAAACGATACAAGATCTTTCCAAAGTGCTCATTCTTCACACACTTTTCCATTTGCCTGAGCCTTACTTTCTTTGGTTAGGCCAACAAGACGAACTCCCTCAGAGAAGGAGAAAGGACCTCTACTTCTTGCCCTGAACACACCCTCTGAAAGACGTTCTGTGTCACAAGTGGCCCAGGACCAAGAGCAGAGAGTGTCCACTTCTCTCTGCCCTCTCTACCTCTTTTCTTTCTCCAGCAGAGAGGCAGACGGCCTTGACCTCATCAGATGAACTGTAGAGAGACAGGACTTCAAGGCTTCTTCCCCTTGATGAGGGCAAAGTAGCTCTAAAACTAAAGAGGAGTCGTGAGGACAGACAGACCAGGGACAGACAGACTGGCACTTCCTGTCACTACAATGATCTCCCTTCCCTCTCACAATGAGCAGCCTCGGCCCAAGACTTTTGCTCCAGAAAGCAAAGCACTGCTGGAGACAGGAGGGTTCAAGGAGGTCTGCATTCTCAGCGGCTGATCTTTACAACGACCCAGGGAATCAGCAGCTAGGGTTCAAGGATGGACGAGGGCTTCTCCTTCCCTGTGACCACCTGTGACCACGGAAAGACCCAGAGGAAGGACAATGCTCACCTGTGTAAAGGGCGGTAAAGTGTTTCTGCATCCACTTGGGAGGGAACCCAAGTTCCACCCAACTTCCCCACCCCCACAGAAGACCTGTGGGAGCTGCCAGAAGCATTTCCTGTGAGGAAGTGCTGTTAACCCCGCAACGGGTTAGTGGGCAGCATCAGAGCCGGACAGCCCTGGTCTGAAGGCAGTAAAGTGCTCGCCCTCATCAGCCAAGCACTCCCTGGGGCTGCTCGTAAATCAGCCTTTCTGCTGTTCCTCAGAACTGAACACCAACACAGGTCTGCATCTAATTTAGTCCTTCCCAAGTACAGGCTTCCGCGGGACTCAGTAACCAGGACAAACTCTGAGGCTTCCCCAGGATAGGCCTACCTGGAGACATATATTCACTTATGGCCGCTCTACTTGCCTCTGAAAAAGAGAGGCTGGGTCTCTGGCTAAGAGCATGAAAGGCTTAGGGGGAAATAAAAGCAGGAAAGCGCTTCCCTGTCTAAGACAACCGACCAAATTTATCTATCAAATACAGACCTCTTCTCAAAAGATATGGAAGAGATAAAAGTAACAGAAGTCTTTTGGGAGACAAGACTAAAGCTGAGGTGAAGCCTGGCAGGGTGGCACACACTTGTAATCCCAGAACTCAGGAGGGTGAGGCAGAAGGTTCCTTAGTTCGAGGCTAGCCTGGGCTACATAGCAAGTTCCAAGTCAGTCTGGGTGACACAGCAAGACTCTATCTCAAAAAGCAAACACACAAAAACAGTCAAAAGCCTGGAAACGTCATGGTAAGAATTCTATTCACAGCTCAGAATCTGACATAGTCTGGCCTCAAAATGCCAAGGTCACTTTGGAGTAACTGCACTACTGGCCTTCCACCAAACAAGCCGTTTGTCTGCTTTGTTGTTAAAGCCAACCTTCCATCGGAAGGAGGGGAGGGGAGGGGAGGGGAGGCGAGGGGAGGGGAGGGGAGGGACAATCAAGGAAGTGCCCCTAATTCTTGTAACACCAGTAACACGCACCTGCTGCTGTGGGTACTGCATGCCTCCCAGGGCCCCTGGAGCCCGGCCCTGCATGCTGAGGGGGTACCGCTGTGCACCTGGGGGACCGTAGGAGCCTCCTGGGTATGGACTGCTCTGCTGTGGCTGGGAATGGGGGTTACTGCCCATCCCATACAACTGAGGTCTCTTCATCACCATTGGATCCATCGGACTGCCCTGTGAAGAAATAAAGAAGTATGTTTAGTAATTACTATTGATTAGGAATATAGCTTTTTAATTTTACCATATGCATAAAACTCAACTGTCCTAATTTTGAGAATAGCAAAGACAATGATCCACCAAATAAAAACCCAGAACAATCGGGAAAAGCCTACGTGACTAAAAGACTGTTTCGAAACTTTCAGGAAGGAGTTAAAAATTAGGAGGATCGGGAATAAACCATACAAGGGAAGTGAACCTCTCCCAGCTCCTTTGACTTATGGTTAAGGGTGAGGGTGATCAGCATCGCGTTCTGATGCACAGGACCCTCGGAGCAGGCCCGAGGCTCGGCTCCTGGTCAAGCCTTCGTCGTCTGAGTGGTTCACTCAAGTAGGAGAGATTGGAGACAAGGCAAACTGTTGGAAGGAAGTATTTTTAAATGATAACTAGCAGCAGCAACAATCCCCACCTTCCCTGTAGCAATAAACGTCTTACCAAACATAACCAGCTCAAAACTCCACTCAATTTTATTTTTGGTCTGGTGAGTCAGTCAGTCCCTGGGCCTCAGGGCCAAAGCCATCTGGGAGAGCCAGGAGCAGAGCTCCAGAGGGGCCTTCACACCCGGGACAGGGCTGTACGGGAAAGTCCCTTGACCAGGGTCACAAAGTCCAGTAGTATTCTCTCAACAGAACTGTCCTCCAGAACCAAGTGCAGACCACTGCTATGAGCCAGGCTTGGGTGTACAAGCACATGGGGGCCCCCAGGAAGGCTTGTGGACGGCAGGGATAAAGGTGTGAGCATACAGGCTGGGTGGGGGGGGAAGGGGTGGGCACAAAGCACCCTCCCAAGGGAGCCAAACTGCCCGGCGGGGGAGGACATGCAAACGGTGGATCTCAGGAAAGCAGGAGCTACAGAAGCAGGAGCAGCGGCCAAGGCACGAGTTACTGCCCCACAGGTCACTTCAGACTGTCGCCATGGGTGAACCACGGGTGCTCTTTAGAGTGCTGTCATCAGAGCCCAGGAAGTGGGTGAAAGCAGGGGCGAGGTGAGGCAGGGGTTCTGAACTGGCAGCAGTTCCAGACTTCAGGTGATGAAAGACAAGTGGGAAGACGGAGAGGGAGGGGGGCCCAGAGCTGTCCACACGAAAGTGGGGTGCTCCTGGGATACCCAGAGCAAGTGGTAGTCAGTTTTCAACGTAAGGAGCGAGGTCTGCCTAGAACACAAGAGGGGAAATCAGCATCCGGTTGAAGCATGGGCCAGGAGAGTCTCCTCTCTTTCATTCATGATTATCTCTCCAGGGCATGAGCCAGACAGTGTACAGGGCACACAGTGCCTGCTCAATAAATATGGGATGAATTAACAAAAGGAAGCAAATAAAACCCATTAACTTAATTCAGGAAGAATAGATGAAAAGAAGCAGACATTGGGCTTGAGGGGCACACATGACTTGTTAGATCCGCGGGGCTGAGACAGAGGAGAGTTCAAGGCCAGTTGAACACCAAGACCCTATCTCAAAGACAGAGAGAGAGAGAGAGAGAGAGAGAGAGAGAGAGAATACAAGGAATAGAGGAAGAAAATAAACCTTACAGTGCAGCACCATTAAAGCAGAAGGAGAAAACACGGCCAAATGAACTGTCAGAAAATGTAGTCAAGACTGCAGAAAGCATGGTGTCCCTGAAGAGGCGGAGTCCCACAGCAACACAACAGGCCTGCCACACGCGGCCCAATGCGCACGCCCACACTTGGCTAGAACTGCTCAAACGGAGGGTCCCGAGGGGAGCCCCCACCTGAGGCCGCAGGCGCATCTTGGGGCATCGTGCGGGCACTAACACTGCCCAGGGAGCGACATCTAGATCCCGATGCAGGTCAGGCAGGCCGTGGGCACGGAGCAGCCCATGGGCACTGCAGGAAACAGCCACACTCAGCCTCAGGATCCACAGGAATTGGCCTGGAAACGGGGACCAAAGACCCTCTGGTCAGCCAGTGTCACTGCAAACCAACCAAGGCCACTGCGACCACATGGGAAAGCATCAGAGGACGACAGCCTATCCAGACATCCGACACACAGGCGACACCCACACGTGTGCTAACATGTGCCAATACCAAAACCTAGAACTATGTTTTCTTAAAAATGCTTCACTTAGAATTCAGGCCAGTGAAAAAGCAGAATGTAATTATTTTCCAGACTTTCTTCCAAAAGATAAACAAGACTTTCTTTGGCAGCACAAAAAACAAGACTGAGCTATCGACTTCAAACCAGCCACGGGAATGAGAGGCCCACAGAGAAAGAGAAACTCCTACTCGGGCGAACATTCCAGAATAGGCCCTGTAGCAGTCAGCTCTGTCGTCTCAGTGGATCGGGACAGCCAAACGCAGATGAGTTCTATTTACCAAAACTGCCATAATGAAAGCAGAAATTTTCAACTGGAGAACTGACTGGAAAGTCTGTATTTTGATGCTATAAATAACAGTGCAACAAGTTCATCATATCAGTGACTGAAATTGTTTGGTAACACGTGTCACCTTTGTCGTCAGCTCTCAGCCCTACTTAAAATTCAGTTCATTTGCACTCATGTCAGAAATATTAGCTTAATCCTGAGATTCCTGAAGATCAAAGACATGAAATACCTCTCAAAACGCTTGGAGTCTTTCAGTGAGAGGTTCCATATGCAGGTGCTCATACAGAGTAAATTCATTTTAACCCTCTCTAGTTATGGCCTTTTATTACATTGTCACCTACAATCCAAATCCACCCCACTGTGCACTAGTACAATTTTTAACATTAAGACATGTACAACTGAAGTATCTCAACCTCCCGCTGTTCACTACTAGCTCCATAAAGAGAACAAAAGCCAAATAAAACCCAAGAACTTCTCCAGGAAACATAAAGGCCAAGCTCCTCCTCACATGTCCATCTAACCTGAAATATTTTTATTTTTTTATCATCTGACCTTCTATTGATGTATTTCCAGAGTATAACCATTTCCATCTCTCACATGCAATTTATGTTGTATCGAGGACATCATACACAATACAATGGCCCTCAAACACTTCTCAACACAGGTGATTATTCTAAGCACGTGCCCTCTTTCTAGAGATCATCACACCACAACTGCTAGGGTTCTGAGTTCCAGTTCTGTAGGACACGTTCTTTGAAGGACACCAATATACATCACCATTCTCAAAGACCTCTTAGCCAGGAATCTGGGTTTACTCGGTGGCTAATCTACTTTTATTACTTGATAAGACTTCCTTATTCAAAGAAGTTCCCACCCCATGCACACACCGACACACCTTTGCCTGGTCTCTTTTTGATGTCTTCTAGCAGCCTCAGGTTTCCCACCCCAAGATTATTAACTATGGTGAGAAACCACTGTGATTTTACAAATATATTTGCATATAGATTCTCAGTTCACTGTAGCACTGATTGATCAGCTATCTTACAGGCTTAGAGGCTGTGGCAGTTACCCTGTCTTACGGAATGAAAATGTTTCTTTCTGGCTTACAGTTTCAAAGGTTAGCTTCAACTTGACAGAAACAGAAAGCTGGTCACATCTTCACATATGGCCACGGCTGAGGCAGCTAGCATGGGCACAAGAGGCTGGACTGTAAAATCCCAAATTCTGCTCCCAGTGACATGCCTCCCCCAGCAAGGCTCCACCTTCCCAAAACTCCATCAGCTGAGGACTAAATATGAGGATTAATCATAAGCACTTGAGACTATGGGGGACATTTTCATATTCAAATAACCACAGAAATTCCTCTTCTTAAATTAACCAAGTTAAAAGAAAACTAACCTTTATACTTTTATTGTAGCTTAGATTTTTTTTTGAAAATGCCTAACATTTATAGTAGAGATCAGTATAACTTTATTTGTCCATAAACATCAAATTAAGGACTTAATTTATTAAAGGTTTCTTTATGATTTTTTACAGTCCAATTCTTTAAACCACAAATTGGAGAGACACTTTGCAAATATCCAAAGACTCACATCTCGACCTACAATTATATCTATATCTCAAGATTGAACAAGAAAGAGCCCTGTGGTGGTTTGAACTAGATGTCACCCATAAATTCATGTGTTCTGACTGCTACCTTTCCACCTGAGGGCAATTTGAGAAACAGAGCCCTGAGGGTGGAGGTGTGCTGTTGGAGACAGGCTTAGTGGTGTTATAGCTGGCTAGCTCCCCCTTGCCAGTGTTTGGCACAATCTCCTGCTGCTATTATCCTCTAGATGTTGGCCAGGAAGTGTGTCCCCTGCCATCATGGAGATTCCCCTCAAGACTGTAAGCCAAAATAAACCCTTGCCTCCCATAAGCTGCTTCTGGTTGGGTGTTTGTACCAGCAACAAAAAGGTAACTGCAACAAAACCCTTCTCTTTTGAATCAATGACTAGGAAAATATTCCTTTGCTGGCAACTAAAGAAAGCTTTTAAATAATCTTTTAAAAAGTGGCAAAAATAATCAAACCTGGTGTGAATAAATGAGGATGAAGGGCTTTCTGCAGATAGCCTGGAACTAAGAGCTTGAACGACGAGAACACCTGCTCCAGTGGGCTGGGCTGCACACTACAGCACCCCATGGTTCCCCTCACCATCACATGGGCTCTGAGTTAGGAGGGCTCATATCCTTGTGTCCCCACTCTCTGACCTTGAATACACTGCTTGTTTCTTTGTTTTCTTATTCACTACCTACCTATCTCATAGGCATGATGAACGTAAACTTAGTCAGAACTTACTATACAGGACCTCAGGGATGGGAAGAGCACCCGGGACCCTGCAGCCTAGATCTTCCACGAAGAAAACAACTGAGCCAAGTCAAGTCAACTAACTATTCAACAGTCACCGAAGCTGTGAGTAGGCCATAATATACTAACACACTGGAGCACACAGAGATATGGAGGAATACATATAAAATAAGGGTGAATTTTTCAGCTTTGCTGCACACAAAGTAGCCATGTGAAAACCATGTTGATAATGATCAGAGGCAACCGCAGTGACCTGTGAATAGTTGTCGTATTGTGAAGCAATCTGTGATGACATCTAAATAAGAAGCTCAAGCTTCCCTCGGCACACAACGCTGGGGAGGGAGGGAGGAAGGGGCTGGCACCCCTGCCTGGCTCAACCAGCGGGTCAGGTGGGCCAGCTCCTGTCACCCTGCACTATGGCAGCAAGCCTACCAGCTGTATGTCGCCTTCACTGCCCACCACCCACACTTCCTGCTTGTAGTACCCAGGGGGGATGTCCCAGACGCTGCTGAGACAGACTTCCATGTTGTCTGCATTTTACTTCACTCCTATACTGTTTCATTTTCTCTGTTATTTCTGACCCAAGGACACTCAAACGACAATGGCTTGACACTTTTGTACATGTATACACAGACAACTTGCATGACTGTGGTCACTCATAACTACTTAGAAATTCTGGCCGGTCACACAGTAGAAAACACCCTCAATAATATAAAGTAACAGAAGCTTGAGATTATAGGCACATACAGCAGGTGAAGGTAGTCAGTAGTGACATATAAATGGAATTTTTTTTTTTCAGACAGGATTTCATGCAGCCCAGGGTGGCCTCCAACTCACTATGTAGCCAAGGATGACCTTGAACTTCTGGTCCTCCTTCCTCCACTTTCTGAGTGCTGGCATTGCAGGCAGGCATCATCACCATGCCTGGTTTATGCAGAGCTTCATGACATGCTAAGGCTAGCCTTACCACCTGAAACACCTCCCCAGTCCCTATAATTGACACTCTTGGTCAAGTTCTACCAAAGGCCTTAAAATCGGTTTATGAAAAAGTCTTTTTAAGTTTATAAAAAACAGCAGGGCTTCAAAGTCTCTTCTCATTTCATAAAGCACACCTATTCCTCTTCAAGGCTCAAAACACCAATATTATCAGTTACCACACTGACTCTCATCCCAGACGACATTGAGGAAGACTCGGAGTGACAGGACATCACAGGTTCAGATATGACCATCAAAACAGATGAGAACAGGAAAAGATACAACCCTACAATGAAAGGTATCTGCTTCTGCTTGGAGCACTACAAAAGAGTCCGTTTATTAAAACTGAACCACTGGAACATCAAGTCTGCTAATACATTCTTTGCAAAGTCAATACAAACACCTTGCCACATTCTCCAATATTACAGAAGAAATAAAGACATAGAATGATGGAAAATTAGCAAAGGCAGAAAAAGATGCCTTAGTGTTGGCCGTTCTCAGAACCAGCAAACCACTGATTCCCTCTAAGGAAGACACCATTAGCAGTGTGGGAGGAGAGGTGGCAAGACCCCAGCACAGCACTCATAATACTATGTACAAGTATTCTTGGTCTTAATGTTGGTTTCCTTAAGACAAGACAGACACAGAGAGTATATGTATTTATGGAATCCTGGAATGATATTTTAAGGGAAAGGGCATGAAAGAGAATTCTTTTTGCTTAAAAAAAAATGAGAGGGCAAAGCGTTACTCATGTCGATATTTGTCTGAAACCAACATGCTTTGATGTACAAGTGTAAACGAAGAGAGTTGCTTGTCTTTCGCAGGGGCATCATTATTAAACAAGCTGGCTGGATGTGGCGGTGCACGCTCAGGAGGCTGAGCAGGAGGATCCCAAGTTCAAAGCCAGCTTGAGCAACACAGAGAGAACCTAACTGAAAAAGAAAAAGGAGTGATGTGTTGGGGAGGTTGTTCAGTGGTTAAAGGCACTTGCTCTTCACGCCTGATGACTCGATCCCTAGCGCCCATGTAAAGCCAGACACAAAGTGGCACGCGTGTCTGCAATCCCAACGTGCCTGTGGCATGTGGAGGCAGAGCCAGAGAATCCCGAAGCTCAAGGCCAGCTAGACTGGCCTGTACAGTGGCAGAACAATGTAGAAGAGAGTCACCGCCCTGAAGTTGTCCTCTGACCTCCACGTGTACCACGGCGCATGAAAACACAAACACACACACACACATACACAACACAGACACACATGCACATGCAAATGGATAAATATTTTTAAAGCCAGAAATAGAAGATACACAACATTCTTTCCCAACTACATTTAAATTTTTATTCTGAGTTTAAAATACTACTAGATTTCTATTTAGAATTACAGGTATTGATAAATTGTGTTGTAACCTACATGTAATTTCTATAAACTATCAACTGAAAGTAAAAGTCTACAATCCTACCCTGTATGAGCCTTAACTCTCAGAGATGCTTGAAAAACAAAGGCAGGGCTGGAGAGATGGCTCAGCAGTTAGGGCACTTGCCAGCAAAGCCTAATGACCTGGGTTCAATTCCCCAGTGCCCATGTGGAGCCAGGTACACATGTAGTATGATTGTGGGGTTTATGGCAGCTGGAAGTCCTGGCATGCCCATATTCATTCTCTCTCTCTCTCTCTCTCTCTCTCTCTCTCTCTCTCTCTCTCTCTCTCTCTCTCTCTGCTTAGAAATAAACAAATGGATGAACAAAGTATGTTTACAAACAGGCATCTAGGATGTACTGATGCCCCAGATTTACCATGTAGAGTTAGGGGCTCAGAGAATCGCCCTCTTAGACGCTCATCTCTACACCCTTCCTGACCGTCAAATAACAACAGCTAATGCCATGAATCTCCCATTTACTTTGGTTCCTTCTCATGGGACCACAGAACCCTGGTTAGTTAGGGCTTCGACAATACAGCAGAACCCTGGAACTGAAGGAAACCTCACTGGCCCTTTCCTGGCATCTAGAATGCCCTCCAGAGTCTACAGCCAGGGAAGCTATGATTTCTTCCTCCTGCATCACAAAGGCCAGTCCTTGTAATCTACACCCAAGGGTCTAACGTGGGTCCTTTGGCAGGTGTTGAGAGGGAGAAATGCCCGTTCTTATCCCTTTAACACAGAAAGCTATAGAGGGGAGGTTCTTGCTTTCCTTTCCCCAGCCTCCGTGCTGGTAGTAATACCGCCTAGAGCTCTGTGCTCGCTCAACAGCCCCATCCCCACGTGGGGCAGCTACGATTATGCAACAAGGTTCCCCATCTCAAGAGAGACAGCTGGGAAGCTGACCTCAGTGGCAGAAGTTTGTCTTTCGTGGCTTATTTTCAGATTGCTGATATCTGGTCAGTTTCTACCCTGACAAGATAGAATTGACCTCTAACATACTAAACACACTTCCTGGTTTGATATCAACCATCCATGAGATACCATTTCACTCAAGTCTTGATCTGAGTCACTGATATTAAAAAATCTAGACAGGTACAGGGAGGACAGTGCCTCGGGCTGACACAAACCGCAGCCCTGGACCGGGAGAACCCACTCTCTGCCCATCCCTTACTGCTCTTGCGTGCCAGCACAAGTTCACCACCCTGCCTGCTCTGTCTTCTCTGACATACGAACGATAACCCCATGTTCAGAGCCAAAGGGCTACAAGAAAAAGGACAGGGGGCTTCGAGTCAGAGAAGCCTGGGTGTGAGACCTGCCCATCCAACTTAGTGATTTAAGAGTGCAGTCATAACACACACACACACACACACACACACACACACACACACACACACACACCTCTCACAGTGCTGCTGCGAGTTACTTGAGATACCACGGAGTTTATCACACACTAAGAGTTTCCTAAATCTCTTTTAAGAAAATAGTGAAGTCAGAGAAAAATCACTCAATAATTTAACCTATGCTTGTTTTCTCATCTCCACAATGGACTGCTAATTAATGGTCGAAGTTTTATTCAACTCGACTCACCGTTGTGCCCAACCCTTATGGTATGGGTATGATGAAGACGGCTGTTGATTACAAAGGAATGGCACTTCAATGTCACAAGGCAAGTGTCCCTCCCGCAGGGCTCCCACTAGAAAGTAGGATCAGAGCCTACAGGTACCAGAGCTAAAAGCCATGCACCAAGGTAGACAAATCTGCACTTTTCATGAGGTCATGCAAGCTTATGTTTCCAGTACCAACCTCATACCAGCATCTCCCAAATATGCCTTTCATTGGCTTCTCCAGAAGTCTACCCTCGACTGTCACCTAACAGTCCTGGCTGGAAGCCAACAGGACCCAACCCTCTCCAACCACCTCTGACTTCAGTGAAGGAGCCCATGCAATCCCAACTCTCACCCCCCCTCTCCACCACAGCCAAATCCTTTCCAAGTCAGTCAGCTGGACCCCGCTCCTCCTGCTATCCCCACCACGGAGTCTTCATATATGTGTCATTCCTCCCACCAAGGTGGCCATGGTGCCAAACTCAGCTCCAACATGACGTCCTTACAGAAGAACTGCCCCAGGCATGATCCCCTTCTGCTGAACACTCAAAGTCCCCAGAGGTTTTATCTGTGTGACTGCCTCATACACATCTGTC
The DNA here is from genome assembly GCA_004024765.1 of Zapus hudsonius. Lineage (NCBI taxonomy): Eukaryota > Metazoa > Chordata > Mammalia > Rodentia > Dipodidae > Zapus > Zapus hudsonius. The sequence continues at coordinate 75,193 of PVHP010003488.1, forward strand.
TCCAGCCTGGATCCTACCACAGGAATATGGCAGTAAAGCCAGAGTTATCACGCAGGCACTACAGATGTTCAGAAAGCAATTCTGGTTTTCCAGTTTTTGTGTCATTTTTAGAAATTGGCAAAATCTATTATTAGCTTAATTCCCCAAAGCTCAGCAGCCTATAAATCAGTTCAATGAGTAAACTGTCTAAACTATACTTTTAAAGTTCAATGTAGCAAATTTAATTATCTTATGAACATATCAAAGTAAATGTATATATAGTTTATTCTAAGAGTAAATCAGATCTAAAATAATTATCAAAATAGTAATAGAATACATTTTCACACTCCAGATAAAAAGACAGTCCTCCTGAGGTGGCTGGGGTCTGACGTCATCGTCTCAAACCCGTTTGTTCTGTCCTAGCCAATGTAAGGAAACCTCTTGGAATAACACTTGTATAGACGATGAAATTTTAATTAAAGTGCTTTTAAAAATAAACCAAAAAAAAAAGAGAACCCATTTCCATTATCCCTCAAATTTGTCATTACTGTGACCCCAAGAAATTCTGAAGCTATCACTATGGCATTCCCATTTCCATCTCTAAGCACGCACGTGTGTCACTCCTGACTACGCAGGAGCAAGCTGAGGCCTAAGACAGAGGAACTGGTGTGTTTCATACAAATACATTGAAATAAAGAAAGGAATTTTATGTGAATGTGTCAAATTCCAGCCCTGCCACTTGCAACTGCAAAGCCACACTGAACTTGAACCATGTCCCAGGAAGCTCCTCATCCACACTGAGAATACTAGCATTCTGGGTGTAAGCTTCCTTCAGAAGACATGCACACTCCTTGGAAGTTCCCTACACAAGCGATAATACACTTCACTTCTTGGAAACTAACAGACTTTTAATAAGGACAAGATTTTAGCATCATCGCTATGAGAAGAAACACTTCCAGAGCAATCGTCCAGAAACCCTCTCCTCTACCACCAAGGGGCAGAGACAGACATCAGTAATCAACCCTGGCACTGGGTTCCTAAGCCCCTGCTGGAGGTGCAAGCTCCTCAGCTATCACTACAGACAAGCAGAAACCAGCTTCCCATCAAAAGAACAAGTATGTCTTCAGCAGATAGGGCTGAGTTCACCTGTCTGGTATTCCGACCAGCTATGCAATGTGGGATAAATTATCCAAAAGTGTCCTGGGGAAATGGCCCAGTGGTGGGCACGCATGAGGAACTGAGTTCAATCCCCAGCACCATGTAAAAAGCCAAGCATGGTCACTCGTGCCAATAACCCTAGTGCTGGGGGTGGAGGGTTGGGGAGGGGTTGAGACACAGGGATTGCTGGAACTCCAAGGTCAGCCAGTCTAACTAAAAAAACAGGAGCTCTGGGTTCAATGAGAGCCTGTCTCAAGGAAATAAGGTGGAAGGATGATTGAGAAGGGCAGTGGAATCCTCCTCTGGCCTCCACGTGTGTGTGTGTGTGTGTGTGTGTGTGTGTGTGTGTGTGTGTGTGTGTGTGGTGCACACATACTGCACACAGATAAAAAAATATTGATCCAAGAGCCCCGAGCCTCAGTTTCCCCGTCTTTCAAAAGAAAATAATGCCTCCCTCTGAGTCAAGTACTAAAAAGACATTCAGTGCGGTTTGAAGGGGGAAAATAAGTCCAAATCCACAGACACATCACAGCAGAAACTAACCAGAGAAGACAATCCCTCTCCACAATCCCACACTTACCACATCCCTTTCACACAACTTGATTAGCTGAGAATTTCCTGGAGATCAAACCTGGGGTTTTGCACATGCAAGGCAAGTGCTCTGATACCCCCAGCCATAGACTTATTTTTAAAATTAGCAACTTCAAAGCTATATTCCAGAAAAAGCTCATAAAAAAAACTATGAAAATAGCCCATTGACATCCCTACTTCTGGACAAAGACCACATCACCAGGGTGACACACAAACCTATTCCCTGGTTTTAAAATGCTTTTCAAAGGTATGACCTCTATTAAGTATGTGCTTAATCAGAGCATAGCTAAGTGAAAGCTTACAGACTCTTAATGTAGATATTCAAAGGGAGAAGGACATAGTTTTCATCTACTAAAAAAAGACAACTAATGCAAAGTACAAGTCTAGACAGAACCCTGCACTAAAGGAAAGAACAGAGCTAGACAGGCACTTTTTAGAACAATGGAGAAGAGAACATCGATGGTGAGTTTTAGAATTCTATCAAAGTTAAATTTCCAGACAGTGAGCAAATGTGCTGGGTATGTAAGAACATATCTGTTCCCAGGAATAAGTTGTAAGGAACAAAGGAACAATGTACACAGCCTCCTCTCAAACAATACTTTATGCATGGAGAGAAAATGTAAATATAACAATGAGTTAAAATGTGAAGTGTCAAAATTAAAGACAGGTATATGGGATTGCTTTGTAATATGCTACCAACTTTTCTGTAAATTTTAAATTATTTCAAAGGAGGGGTGCAAAAAAAAGACACATAACTGTCTACCTCAGGTTGGGGACATGGCTGAGTGGGTGAGACGCTTATCATGCAAGCAAGAGGATCCGAGGCATGCCCATGGCAAGGTGGGGGTGGAGACAGGACATTGTGGGCTAGTCAGTCTGGTGGACACAACAGTGACCAAGTCGAGACTCTCCCTCAAATATGGAGAAAGACCAGGACCTACACCTAAGGTTGTTTGCTGTCCTCCACACACATGCTAGGGTACCTGTGTACCCATACTCATGCACAGACACACAAGCATGTCACACGAGAGAGAGGGGGGGGAGAGGGAGAGAGAGATTAAAAAACTACTGGACCTCACTCTGCAGGGGGAACCACAGCTCCTTAGAACTGTGAGCCACAATATTGGACAATATCACTGAAGCCTGGTAGGTCTAAACCAAGTAGGATGAATGAGGAAGAAAACAAGGAGAAAATATCTTAATGAATGCCAAAGTTAGAAAACTTCAAAGAGAGTACTTGGAAGGGAGGAAGGGAGG
>PVHP010003489.1:0-56332 GCA_004024765.1 Zapus hudsonius
AGGAAGGAGGGAGGTAGAGAGGAAAAGAAGGACGGGAAAATAGCCCAGCAAGTAAGAGTACTTGCTGCACACGCAGGAGGGCTTGAGAGGTCCCGAGATGGCCTGAGTTCAGTCCCCAGCACTTACATAAAAAGCTGAAGATGGCCATACAGACCTGTAAGTCTGACTAAGAAAGGGCAGCTCCTTCTTGAAGGAACAAGCAGAAGAAGAGTGACAAAGGCTAAGTTCTCCTCCTGCCTCCAAATGCTGAGGTGTGGGCACATACATCTGCACACTCGTGTTCATAGATCACACACATCACATCACATACACACAGCACCACACAGGCAAACCCAAGAAAGGAAAGAAAGAAAGAAAGAAAGAAAGAAAGAAAGAAAGAAAGAAAGAAAGAAAGAAAGAAAGAAAGAAGGAAGGAAGGAAGGAAGGAAGGAAGGAAGAAAGAAAGAAAGAAAGAAAGAGAGAGAGAGATAGAAAGAGAGAGAGAAAGAAAGAAAGAAAAAGAAAAAAGAAAAAAAGAAAGTTACATAATGCAATATGTAAATGTATGAAATTGTCAAAAAAATTTCAAAACAAAAAAAAATTTAGACTTTCTTAAACTAGAACCTAAAAGCAAAGTGTTACAGGAATATTTCTGATCCATCCATATTGGAAAATCTCTCTCTCAAACACACATACAGAATTTGACATATTTTCTTTTATCTTACTTACATGACTGAATATTTTAGAAATATTTGTGTGTTGCATGTATGAACTTGCCAGGATCTCTTTCTGCTTCAAGCAGATGTCTGTCCACCTTTGCATGAGTGGAAAACTGAACCTGACCTCTGGCAGGCTTTGCAGTCAGCTACCTTTAACTGCTGAGCCATCTTCCCAGACAATAATTGAAGATTTTTGTGCCATCCTCTAACCCTCCTACCAGCTTAGCCTTAAATCAGGAGCTAATATTGCTTCTTTCTGAAATTAACACTAAAATAATTAAAATTCATTCTCTCCCTCTCCCTCCCTTCCTCCCTCTTCAGTGAACCCAGGACCTCATGTATGCGAGGCAAGCACTCCACCACCATGCTATATCACCAGCCAGTAACGGTTGGTTAAAATTCTAAATCACAGCCAGGTATGGTGGCACATGCCTTTATCCCAGCACTCGGGAGGCAGAGGTAGGGGAAATGTGTGATTAGAGAGAGAACAAGTGAGAGAAAGAGAGGGGGATGCACCAGGGCCTCCCACCACTGCAAACGAACTCCAGATGCATGTGTCACTTTATTTATCTGGCTTTACATGGGTGCTAGGGAACTGAACCTGGGCTGCCAGCTTCAGAAACAAACACCTTTAAACACAGAGCCACCTCTCCAGCCCCGAAACAAAAATAAGCCATGTAAAATCAACACTACATATAATGAATAATATACCGTGACAAAGTGAGGTTGACCCAGGAACCCAAGGAAATCTTAACACTTGAAATCAAAGCAACAAAAGGTAAAGATTGAATTATGATTAAATAGATGCTGTTCAATGTTGACAAAACTTAGCCAGATGTGATGGTGCACACCTTTAATCTCAGCATTTAAGAGGCTGAGGTAGGAGGATTGCCCATAGTCTGAGGTCAGCCTGGGCTAGAATGAGATGCTGCCTAGAAAAAAATGGAAATTAAAAAAAAAAACTGCTGACAAAAAAATAAATAAAAATAAAAATGTGTAACAAGAAAAAGAAAAAAATGAAAAAAATAAATAAAATGTTGACCAGAGTCCAGGAAGCATTACAGAAGAAGTGGATTAAATATGAGTGTTGCCCTCACTGCTAGCCTGAGAACCTCCTCCAGGGAGATGCGGTAGACACTGAGGAGACTCAAAACTCCTTAGATGAGGAGAAAACCAGAGGCTGCTAGGAGCTCCACACTAAAGTTGACTTACATCACACCCTCCAAGACTCAGGGAACGTTGGGGAAGAGGGTGCAGAAAGATTGTAAGAGCCACAGGGTGGGATGGGGCATCCTGAGGCATTGTCTTCTGTCCCCACCCCCAGATTGAGTGGTACATTCATAACCCCACAGTGAATACCAATCCCCACTGAGGAGGGTCCTCAATGGAATGTGAGTGAGGGAGATGGAATATAAGAGTATAACCCTATAGGAATATGACCAATATGTAATATGTTCATATAGTAAAATTCACAATTAATAAAAAAATAAAAATTAAACTTGAAAGTTGGCAAAACTCAGCAAGAACAACATAAGAGCAGAAATAGAAGCTCTAAACTAGGTGTGGTAGCTCACAACTCTAATCTAATAAGGTTTGGGGAGGTAGAGGCCAACCTGAACTACCATCGTAATGTCCAGGCCACCATGGTTTTACAGAGCCAGACCCTGTCTCAAACAAACTGCCTCCAGGCAGAGTTGTAAAAGAAACAATCAATTTAGAATGAGGGTTATAAGGGTTATCTTGTCCAAACATTTAATTTACATTAGTGGCCAGTCTGATTTTCCTCATGTTGTATTGCTAATCTGTCTCTTCCATACATAGGGCTCTTGGGATCACACTATGCCCACATGGGTTATCTCAGATAACCTGATTAGCAACCTTCATTTCAATTGCTACCTAAATTCCTGAAAATTAGTATATGTGTATTTTAGGGAGCCTTCCACAATCTACACCTTCACATTATACACTCTCATCCCTGGATTAGTTCAGAGCAAATCCAAGATAGCATATTTTCTCCATCGTTGCTATTTTGGTATGCATATTTTGAGACAGGATGTCCTGTAGCTCAGGCTGCCCTTGAACTTGTGTAGCTGAGGATGACCTTGAACTTCTGGTTCTTCTGTCTCCAGCTCCTGAGTGCTCAGACCACAGGTATGTGCTCCCATGAGCAGGTGATGTGATGCTGAGGGCTGAGCACAGGGCTCTGTGCATGCAAAGCAAGCACTCTACCTACTGAGCCACATCCCCAGCCCTTTTCAAATAAGGATAAATATATTAATAATATGGGCTGAAGAGATGGCTTAGCAGTTAAGGCATTTACCTGCAATGAAGAAGGACCTGAGTTTGATTCCCCAGTGCCCATGTAAAGCCAGATACACAAGAGGGCACATGTGTCTGGAGTTCATTTGCAATGGCTGGAGGCTCTGGCATGCTCTCTCTCTCTCTCTCTCTCTCTCTCTCTCTCTCTCTCTCTCTCTCTCTCCTCTCAAATAAATAAAATATCTAAAAATATATTAATAAAAATAAATTCTAAAAAATAAAACATTTAAAAAACCAACAACAATAAATAAAGAAGGAGGGAGAAAGGAAGGAAGGAAAGAAGGAAGGGAGGGAGGGAGGAAGGAAGGAAAGAAGGAAACACTGGGTTTGTTTGGTGACACATCCTAATAATGATTGGGAGTTAGAAGCAGAAGAATTAGGAGTTCAAGGCCAGCCTGGGCTATGTGAGAATATTTAAGAAAAAAAAAAAGAACAAGAACAAATAAGGGGGAAAACAACATAATTTAAATGCCCACATTAGGATAATCATAAAAATAATTCCTTAAACTGATTAACTACCCAGTAATTCTTTGTGGATTTTTTCAGTTTTTATTATTTATTTATTTGAGAGAAAGAAAGGGAGAGAGAGCACATGGGAACCCCAGGGCTTCTTACTGCCGACAAAGTTCCAGATACATGAGTTACTTCGTGCATCTGGCTTTACGTGGGCACTGGAGAATTAAAACTGGCCCAGCAAGCTTTGTAGGCAAGTGCCTCTAACCACTGGGCTGTCTCCCAGCCCTGTTTTTGTTTTTTTTCAAGGCAGAGTCTCATCCTATCTCAGACTGATCTGGAATTCACTCTGCAGTCCAGGCTGGCCTCAAACTCAAAGTAATCCTACCTCAGCCTCTCGAGTGCTGAGATTATAACTGTGAGCTGCCATACCCAGATTAAAACAATTATTTTAGCCATGTGTGGTAGAGCACACCTTTAATCCCAGCACTCTTGAGGCAGAGGTAGGAGGATCGCTGTGAGTTTGAGGCCAGCCTGAGACTACATAGTGAATTCCAGGTCAGCCTGGCATAGAGCGAGACCCTACCTCGAAAAACAACAAAAAAATTATTTTAATTTTTCTCATTCTATAATAATTTTTAAAATATTAGTTTGAACATCATTCAGATAAGAGTCATACAAAAATGACTAATTTTCTAGTAAAGGCATGAACTTCTAAAGACCCTTGATATTGACCAAAATCACTTTAGTTCTTCTGATGGTTAAATATATGTAAACATGAAACCAGATTATAGCTACTTCAAATACACAATTCTCAAAAATCTATAACATCAAAATATTCTTATTTAGGACTGGAGAGATGGTTTACCAGTTAAGGTGTTTGCCTGCAAAGCATAAAGACCAGAGTTCGATTCCCCAGTATCCACATAAAGTCAGTGCATAAGGTGGTGCATGTGTCTGGAGTTCCTTTGCAGTGGTTGGAGGCCCTGGCGTGCCCATGTTCTCTCTCTCTCTCTCTCTCTCTCTCTCTCTCTCTCTCTCTCTCTCTCTCTCTCTCTCTCTCTCTCTCTTTCTCTCTCTCTCTCAAATAAATACATAATAAAATATTTTTTAAAATTCTTATTTAGGGCCAGGCGTGGTGGTGCATGCCTTTAATCCCAGCACTCAGGGAGGCAGAGAGGTAGGAGGATTGCCATGAGTTCAAGGCCACCCTGAGACTACATAGTGAATTCCAGGTCAGCCTGGACTAGAGCGAGACCCTGCCTCAAAAAAACAAAAAAAAAATTTCTTATTTAGGAGTGACAGTACACACCTATAATCCCAGCATTCAGGAGGTAGAAAACATGAGGTTAGGGATTGGAGGTCAGCTTGGGTTGCATGAGACCCTGTCTCAAATGACGAGGCAAAATTATCTTTTTTTGGCATGTGTGTTGATGTATGGTATACATACATGTATGCATGCCTTCCACATGTGTATAAATGCCTATATTTATATGTGCTTGAAGAGACCAGAGGTCAATATCAGGTGTATTCCTGAAACTTTCTTTTGCCTATTTTTTATTTATTTTTTGTGTTTTTTGAGGTAGGGTCTCGCTCTAGTCCAGACTGACCTGGAATTCACTATGAAGTCTCAGGGTGGCCTTGAACTCAAGGCAATTCTCCCACCTCTGCCTCCCGAGTGCTGGGATTAAAGGCAGGCGCCACCATACCTGGCTTGCCTTATTTTTAAAAATTTTATTTATTTGCAAACAGAGAGAGAGAGAGAGAGAGCCTGACAAGGCCTCTAGCTGTTGCAAATGAACTCCAGATGCATGCACCACTTTGTGCATCTGGCTTTGCATGGGGACTGGGGAATTGAACCCAGGTCATTAGGCTTTGCAGGCAAGCACCTTAACCTCTGAGCCACCTCTCCAGCCCTCCATCTTATTTTTTTTGAGACGGACTCTGTTGCTGAACCCTAGAGCTCACCTATTTGGTTAGACTCGCTAGCCAGAGCAAGCCCTGGTTATTCCATGTCTCTGCTTCTCAGGGCTGGGATCACAGACTCGCTGCCATGCCCAGGTTTTATGCATGTGCTGGAGATACAAACTCATCCATCAGACTTAGTGGCACGTCTTGCTTGCTGAGCCCTCTCCCCAGCCCCAAAACATTCTGGAGGCAACCTGCAGACTGTTAGAGAAACATTTGTCTTTTATCTTTATTTGAAATCAGTCATATGACCAAATTAAAGCTTAATTTCATTGTTTACGAGTCATTCCTCAGCCAGGCGTGGTGGTTCATGCTTATCCAGGAGGCTGAGGTAGGAGGATTGCCAGGAGTCTGAGGCTAGGCTGGGCTACAAAGTTCCAGGTCAAAATAAAAAGAGAGAGAGGTAGCTCTTCCTCAATGTACATTTTGGTCACCTACTTTATACCAGTACCCCAGGTACTGGATACACAAAGTGAATACAGCTTGGTTAATCACTCATACTGACTGCCTTGAAGAAATCCCTATTATCAGAACATGGAAAAGAGGGTCTGTGGAGATGAGACCCTGCTCTTATACACACACCTCTGGATCACTCAGGAGGCCAGAGTGTGTTTATAAGGTCAGTACCAAATCAGTGTTCAATAACTAATAACTAATTCAATAACTAGTTAGATTTGAAAGGCTGTTGTATTCCCTCAGTTAAGTGTCCTGGGGAAGAAGAGCTACCCAGTCTACTCCGTTCACTTTACAGTGTTCTAGATGTGCTGAAGGGAAGGTCAAGGTGTGGTTCAGCCACAAGTATGATAGGCATTGGAACCAAGCAAGTTGTAAAAGTGACCTCATCAGGAGCCCATCCTGGCAGTCAGCGTAACAGATGGGGAGCTATTATGGGCCAACAGTGATGGAGAGGGTTAGCTCAGAATAGCTCCACACATCCAGCTCTTTGAGGACAGTGGACATTTATCACTGATGATTAATCCTTACTCGTCTATTTTGAGGCTAACGGGGCTCACTTTTACATTCTTTTCTCTTTGTGGATCAGATGCAGAGATGTACCTATTCACAAAATATTTTTGGTTCCATATAAAGTAATTATTCATGGAGCTGCAGGTAGATTAGTCCCAGCTCTCAAGCCTAACCTGAACCCACTTTCCAGCATGTACCTAGTGGTGGTGGCTTGATTCAGGTGTCCCCCATCAACATATGTGTTCTGAATGCTTGATCACCAGCTGATGGCAATTTTTGTATTGGATTCTTGTTGGAGGTGTGTCGCTGGGGGCAGACTTATGGAAGTTATAGCCAGCTTCCTTGGCACGCTCTCCTGTTGCTGTGGTCCATCTGATGTTGGCCAGGAGGTGATGTCCAGACTCTGCGCATGCCATCATTTTCCTTGCCATCCATCATGGAGGTTCCCCTAGAGTCTGTAAACCAAAATAAACCCATTCTGTCTACAAACTGCTTCTGGTTGGATGTTTATGACAGAATGATGCCAGAACCTCCAGCCACTGCAAACATATTCCAGCTGCATGTGCCACTTTGTGCATCTGGCTATTACATGGGCACTAGGGAATCCAACTCAGTTGTTAGGCTTTGCAGGCAAGCACCTCAACAACTGAACCATCTCTCCAGTTCTTGGGATTTTTTTTTTTTTTTGAGACTGTTTTAGGTACCCACCAGACTGATCTGAAACTCCTTGTGTAGTCAAGGTTGACCTTGAACTCTGAATCCTTTACCTCACAAGAGCTGGCATTACAGACAAGCACCACCAGGCCTATAAGAAATTTATTCTCTATAAATACGTTAAATTACTCCATATATATATATATATATATATATATATATATATATATATATATATATATATATATAGTGGGTCTAGGTAGGGTTTTGCTATATCCCAGGTTGACCTGGAATTTACAATGTAGTCTTGAAATAAATATATTTTGAAATTATATTGTAGTATTTAATGTTACTAAACAAAGGCTGGGGAAATAGGTCAGTGGTTAAAGGCACTTGCTTGCAAAGCCTATCTGCCCAGATTTAATTCCCCAGCACTCACATAAAGCAAGATGCACAAAGTGGTGCTTGAGTCTGGAGTTCATTTGTTTGCAGTGGAAGAGGCCCTGGCCCACCCAAACTCACACTCTTGTTCTCTCTCTCTCTCTCTCTCTCTCTCTCTCTCTCTCTCTCTCTCTCTCTCTCTCTCTCTCTCTCTCTCTCTCTCTCTCTCTCTCAAATAAATGAAAAAAAAAATAAAATAAATTTACCAAACAATCAAAAACACTGCCATTACCACTTACACACATTATGTTTTCTGAGACATCTGACAAGGAAGGATCACATGCTGAGATTTTAAAAAATATATTTTAGGGGTTGGAGAGATGGCTTAAGTTAAGGCACTTGCCTCTAGTGCCTAAGGACCTGGGTTCAATTCCCCAGTACCCACATAAGCCAGGCCCACAAGGTGGTGGCCTTGATGCGCTCTCTCTCTCTCTCTCTCTCTCTCTCTCTCTCTCTCTCTTTCCCCTCTGTATCTCTGCTTGAAAATGAATAAATAAAATAAAAATATATTTTATGTATTTGCAAGGGGAGAGAGGGTGAGGGAGAATGGGTGCGCCAGGGCCTCTTGTCACCGCAAATGAATTCCAGATGCACGTGCCACTTTGTGTATCTGGCTTACATGGGTGCTGGGGAATCAGACCTGGGCTGTGAGGTTTTACAGGCAAGTGCGTTTAACCCGAGACATCCCTCCAGCCCCACATGCTGAGATTTGACCACACACTTCACACAAAATACAAGGGCCACCACAGTGTATAAAATGAGTTACATGTGCCAGAAAAAAGGACCACAGAGTTGGCTTATTTCACTGCTCCTTGGTGAAGTTTGGGGCTTGAGTCTCTTTCAGAACAACACAGTTTTGTTTTTCCTTGATTCCCAGATAACTTGGGAGTTGTTTTTTGAGGCTTAGCACATCACCAATGCAGCTATCACAAATGCTTAACCCAAATGTGACCCCAAGTCTTTTTAAATGTCCCATGAAGAGAAATCAACATTAATAAAGGACCTGCACAACTTGGCCCTCAACCCTAGTTCCAAGCTCAAGTCTCTCCTACCAAATCCAGCCTGGCCTGGGACACAAGCGAAAGTACCTTATGGGGGGTCAGAAGTGCCTGATCCCCCAGGTAGAAAGGGGTCCTGACAATGTTATCAGCATAGAGAGAAAGAGAACAGCGTGTAAGATTTAGAAATCTCATAAACAGAAGATATGCTCAGCTTGGATTTCAAGAACTAAGGGTTTGAAGGGAGGGCAGAATGAAGAATTGGGCCCTTCAGACACCCCTGCAGTTCCTGCACGGGTCACAGTGGGATCTTTCTGAGAATGCTAGAACAGAAAGTGATCAGGACTCGATGGAGACCCAAGTGTTACGAGATCTTTCCTGCTGGCAAAGTCATGTAGCAGGTGAGAAAGCTGTCCTGTGAGTCTAGACTTCCCAGCATTAATCTGTGATAACACAAGTTCTGGGCTGGAGGGATGGCTTAGTGGTTAAGGTGTTTGTGTGCTAAACAGAAGGATCAGAGTTCGATTCCCCAGTACCCATGTAAAGCCAGATGCACAAGTTCTGTGATGTGTTTCTCTTCTTGTATTTTTTTATTCTTCTGGAGATTGGGATCCCTTCCACATTCGCCATCAGTAATGTACAAGGAATCTTTGTAGTTTGAATATACATGGATGACTTCATTATACTTCTGTAAGTCTCCTTGTGTGCTTTGGAAACCCACAGTATGAGATGAAGTACAGTCACTTGAAGGGATGTAAAAAGAATATTGGATACTTTGATTAGAGTATAATAACTTAGGGTAGATAATTAGATTTTCTGGTTTTTAGAAATTTACAATAAAAGGAAATCATGTTAATTTTTGGCAAATTAATTTTAGAGGGACTGATTAAAATTGATCTAGTTGACAAAGAGAAAAAAAAAAGAACCGGGAAAAATGTTGGGGGCTGGCCAAAATAAATCCTTACTCTAAATTAAACCCCAGCCATTTCATCACAGGGATGATAAAACTAATTGACCACAATATTTTCCTTTGATTTTAAACAAATGTGACCCAATAATATATATTGCTTGGTATTTTTCCCCTTACCTATACTCTACATTTTGAAATTAAAAAACATAGTTTATTTGGTGTGTGTGTGTGTGTGTGTGTGTGTGTGTGTGTGTGTGTGTGTGTAAGTCAAGAGACAACTCTCTGTTCAGTCCTCACCTTCCTGATCATTTGAGGCAGGGTCTCTTGCTCACTGCTCCATCTGTGAGCTTCCAGAAAATTCTCCTATCTCCACCTCCCTTTCTCTCACTGCAGGTGCACTAGGGTGACAGAAACCTGCTAAAACTACCAGCATCTATGTGAAATCTGGGGAACTTAACTCAGGTACTCAGGGTGGCATGGAAGTACTTTCTCCATGGAACACTCTCTCCAGCCCCTTCTACATTTATTTTCAGAATTGTTATGATATTAAGATTATTTTAATGGAGTTAGATGTCATAGCACATGCCTTTACTCCCAGCTCTTGGGAGCTGGGGTGGAAGAACCACTGTGAGTTCAAGAACAGTCTGGAAGTAGAGTGAGACCCGACCTCAAAAAAGAGATTATTTTAATAGTAAATTTAATATAATGTATATGCTCTTTTCAAACAAACATAAAGAAAGGAATACAGTGAAATAAAAAGTCCCTAGGCCAGCCAATGGTCCCAGACATCATTTCCTGTGGATACAGTTGTACGTTTCTTGCCTATCTTTAGTCTATAGATTAGCTGAATGAACGGATGTGAATTGTTTAGAACATTGTCTAACTTAAGCCAAATGACATGCAAGTGTTTTCTAGTAATAACAATAATGGCAGAGGAACAGACGCTCATGGTGATGGTTAGTAATAGTAGTGGTTAGTAGTTTTTGAATACTTTTAATTTTACTTGAGAGAGAGAGAGAGAGCGCATCAGGGCCTCTTGCCCCTTGCAAATGAACTCCAAATGCATGTGCCACTTTGTGCCTCTGTCTTTGCATGGATCCTGGGGAAGTGAACACAAGTCAGCAGACTTTGCAAGTGACAGGCTTTAGCCTCTGAGCCATCTCTCAGGCACTACCTCAGTGTGTTAATGGCTGTATGGTGCAGTAATATAATCAGTCTTCGAGCACTTCCCCTGCAGAAGGTCAGTGAGCAGCAAAAGGTTAGTAGAGTTACCATAGTTTCCTAAACTAACAAAACAAAAAGGAGAGAACTTTTTACAGACACCCTCAAAAAAAGTTAGCTATAAAAATCTGCAATGGGGCTGGAGAGATAGCTCAGCATAACGACCCAGGTTTGATTCCCCAGTACCCACATAAAGCCAGATGCACAATGTGGTGCATGCATCTGGAGTTCGTTTCAGCGGCTGGAGGCCCTAGTGTGCCCATTCTCTCTGTCTCTCTTTTCTCTATCTCTCTCTGCTTGCAAATAAAGAAATAAAAATATTTGTTCAAGAAATCTGAATGCACTGAAACAGAGAATTCAAGTGAGAGATGGGAAGTCTTGGGCTAATTTGATGTAGATAGAAGTTACTCAGTTATTGGTCCTTGCCTCTAACTAAGAAACTGCCAGACAGAGAATAGTATACATGCCTGTAATCCCAGAACTGGGGGGAAGAACGAGGCCAGGGGATTTCTTGAATTGCTGCCTGGTCTGGCCTTCATAGTACCTGACCAGCAAAGACTAAATAGTATGATACTGTCTCAAAAATAAAGGAGCATATTAAATAATTGAAAAGCAAATTTCCGGGCTGGAGAGATGGCTCGGTGGTTAAGGCACTTGCTTCCAGTGCCTAAGGCCCTGGGTTCAATTCCCCAGGACCCACATAAGCCAGACCCACAAGGTGGCAGCCCTGGTTCTCTCTCTCTCTCTCTCTCTCTCTCTCTCTCTCTCTCTCTCTCTCTCTCTCTCTCTCTGCTTGAAAATGAATAAATAAAATATTTTTAAAAAAAGAAAAGCAAATTTCCATATGGACAAAAATCTCCAATAACATGGACTTTGCTTTGGAAAGGCATCATGTATAAATTTCTCCTGCAAGACTGCTTAATGTTTTGTTTGAGCTATACAATTATTTTAACTCTTATAACTGATCAGTTCTAATACACTTGGTTATAAGTTAAAAATCATAGAATCTGTCTGAAGTCCATTTTGATGATATATTCTGTTTAGGGCATGTACAATTAAAATGGGAACTCTTAACAAAAAAAGGAAAAAGAAAGAAAGAAAGAAAGAAAGAAAGAAAGAAAGAAAGAAAGAAAGAAAGAAAGAAAGAAAGAAAGAAAGAAAGAAAGAGAGGGAGGGAGGGAGGAAGGAAAGAAGGAAGGAAGGAAGGAAGGAAGGAAGGAAGAAAGAAAGAAAGAAAGAAAGAAAGAAAGAAAGAAAGAAAGAAAGAAAGAAAGAAAGAAAGAAAGAAAGAAAGAAAGAAAGAAAGGAAAGAAAAAAGAAACCGGTAGAAAACTTACACCTGACAGTCAACTAGCATATCCAAACATGCTTAATGGCAGAGATTTCCCAGGCAGAGCCATTCATAAAATCAATTTAATTAAATTGGTTCCATTAGTTAGGTTACTAAAGTCTCTGCTCAAAGGACAGGATAGGCCAGGCAAGGTAGTGAAAGTCCAGCTCTTGACTTAGGAGTTCAAGGCCAGCCTCAGCTACTTAGCAAGTTTGAGTTCTTGAGTACAGTCTTGGTTATATGAGACCGTATCTCAAAATAATAATAATAATAATTCTTTTAGGCAGGGTGATTGCTATAAATTAAGGCCAGTGTAGTCTAGCAAGTTCCAGGCTATGGTTACAGAGTAATACTCTATCTCAAAAGAAACACATACACACACCAACAAACAAAGAAACAAAAACTTTAAATTACAGTACAGGAGACTTGTATTCACATTTAGATTCTAAAGTGATTTATGAAGCTACAACACTTTATCTAAAATTCAACATCAAGGCTGGGGAGATAGTTTATTGGTTAAAGGTGTTTGCTTGCAAAGCCTTCCGGCCTGGGTTCAATTCCCCAGTCACCCAGGTAAAGCTGGACAAGCATTCATTTATAGCAGCAAAAGACCCTGCTTGTACATGTGTGCTCATACACACACACACAAATAAAAAAAAAACATTTAAAGTAAGCAAAGTAAAGTAAAGCATCTCTCCATCAATAGCCAAGTTAGTTTCAGCACATTTGACTACAGAGCAGAGGAACATGGCTATAAGGAAGGTATTTGGTGTGTATGGACAATAATTATACCCTTGAGAGCACTGCACAGTGTTTTCCAGAGGACCCCAGACCATCAGCACTTTAAAATGGTCAACCTTAATGAAAAGCTAGTGTTCTTAGAAGCATAGCTGAAGTGACTCCATAGCCCTAGAGGAAGAGAGCTGGGGAAATGGCTCAGTAATTTAAAGCACTTGCTTGCAAAGCCTGACAGCCAGGGTTCCATTCCCTAATGCCCATGTGAAGTCTGAAATATAAAGTGGCCATATGCATCTGGAGTTAACTTGCAACAGTGGGGGCCCTGACATGCCCATACTCACTCTGTCTCTCTCAAGTAAATAAAAATTTAAAGTGTCAGAGTAAGAATGGAATTTTGACTTTACTTGGGTCTTTGTTGTTGCTGTTGTTCGAGGTAGAGCCTCGCTCACTGACCTGGAATTCTGGAATTCACTATGTAGTCTCAGGGTGGCCTCAAACTCACATCAATCCTCCTACCTCTGCCTCTCAAGTGCTGAGATTAAAGGTGTGCACCACCATGCCCAGCTTTACTTGAGTCATTTTTAAAAATTTTTATTATGATTTATTTGTATACAGAGACAGAGTGAGTATGGGCAACATGGGTCTCTAGCCACTGCAAATGAGCTCCAGATACATGCACCACTTTGTGTACCTGGCTTTCCGTGGTACTGGGGAATTGAACCCAGGTCCTTAGGCTCTGGAGGCAAGCACCTTAGCTGCTGACCCATCTCTTTAGCCCTACCTGAGTCGTTCTTTTTAAGCATCCTTTCTTTGTCAAAGGAAACACCACAGATAAATTTTGTTCTCTTTAAATCTCAGCATACATAACCTGAAATCTACTTGCCCAGCAGGGAGCACTCCTGAGACAGAACTATTATTACTATTAATATTATAATTAACTTCATCATCCTCATCAGTATTGTTATTTGGGAAGAGGTGAGACACCCTGTAGCCCAGGCAGGACTGGAACTAAATATGTAGTGCAAATTGGCCTCGATTTCACAGCAATCCTTCTGTGCCAGAATTACACATATGAGTCACTGTGTATGGATTGCTATAGAATTACTCACAGGATAATCACTTGAAAGAAATAATGGTTGAGGCAGAAAATAGCTGAGGGAACCAGAGACCCATGCAATTTAGGGTAAGACACCTCTGTTATTTTAGATGCATTATCAAAATTATCAGCGAAGGGGTAATAGGAGCCACAGACTTCTTTTGTAGAATTCTCTACAGAACATGAATTATAGATATTAGCAACCTGGTTGGATACCCAGAAATATACCAGTACAATCACTGCCTTGAGGAAACACTTTTGAAAAGACAAGTAATGTTAAAGTTAAGTTATAGGAAAAAGCCTTATGATCATGTCTTCAACCAGCAATACTATCCTGAGCCATCAGAGAAATGCAAATTAAAACTAAACTGAAATGCCATGTTCCCAGTGAGAATGGCTTTCATCAAGAAAAATGACAACAGGGCAGGAGAGATGGGTCGCAGTGGTTAAGGCATTTGCCTGCAAAGGACCTGAGTTCATTTCCCCAGTCCCCACATAAAGCCAGATGCACAAGGTGGCACCTGTGTCTGGAGTTCATTTGCAGTGGCCAGCAGACTTGGTGTGCCAATTCTCTCTCTCTCAAATAAGAAAGTATTTACATAAAAAAGAAAAAGAAACGACAACACATGCCGCTAAGGATGCAGGAATAGGTGCACCTTATACACTACTTATGGGAAGGGCATGTAAACTTGTGCAGTCACTATGAGAATTAATGTGGGGTTTCCTCCAAAATCTAAAAGTAAAACTATCATATGACCCACTACACCACTCCTGGGCATGCCTAAAGGATCTGAAGATAACAAACCACAGTGGTACTTGGATATATAACTTATAGCTGGTCTGTTCAAAATAGCTAAGAAATGGAATCAGCCTGTGTGTCCATCAATGAAAAAAATGGATAAAAATATAGTACATATGCACAATGGAATTTTATGTAGCCATAAAGAAAAATGAAGCCGTGACATTTGTAAGAAAATGGTACAAATAGAAATCATTAGGTTAAGAGAAATAAACCAAAACCAGAAAGAAAAATACTATGCTTTGTTGTTATGTACAACCTAGCATATGCATATGCATATATATATATATATATATATATATATATATATTGGGGAGGCATGTACATATATAAAGGACTATAAGTAAGAGTGGGAAAATGGTCTTGGGACTTGCTTACAAAGCCTGGTGGCCTGGGTTCAATTCCCCAGCCACCCATATAAAGCCAAATTCACAAAGTGGCATATGTGTATAGTGTTCAATTATCTCAGCACAAGACCATCGTGTGTTCACACACACATGCAAATAAATAAGTAATTTTTTAAATTAATTTCTTTATTTTTTATTTTATTCATTTTCAAGCAGAGATACAGAGAGAGAGAGAGAGAGAGAGAGAGAGAGAGAGAGAGAGAGAGAGAGCACCAGGGCCACCACCTTGTGGGTCTGGCTTATGTGGGTCCTGGGGAATCGAACCCGGGGCCTTAGGCACTGGAGGCAAGTGCCTTAACATCTGAGCCATCTCTCCAGCCCAAATAAGTAATTTTTTAAAAGAGTGAGAAAAGACAGGACTCCATACCTCCATAAAGTGGATTATGGTGACTGATGGAGAGTTTTTTTGTTTGTTTTTGTTTATTTTTTTATTTCTTGTCTCACTCTAGCCCAGGCTGACCTGGAATTCACTATGTCATCTCAGGGTGGCCTTGAACTCATGGCAATCCTCTTACCTCTGCCTCCCAAGTGCTGAGATTAAAGGCAGCACCACACCCACTGGCAGCCTGAGAGAGAGATTTTCTTCAGTACTATAGCCACTGGTGAATTGCCCACAATCCTATAAGCCCTCATTCATTCTCCTGTAAATAACCCTAATCAAATTCATTTGTTCACCATAAAAGAAAAACATATGAAAGTCTAAGTCTGCCATTTACAGCATGTGATGAAGGGCATCCTGAATCACCTCGTCCAAGCACTCACCGACACCAAAAGAACTATGCCAGGATTCTTTCAAATGACTATGCTTGGGTGGAGGGGATGTCTCAGCAAAAGCCAACTGCTGGGCTGGAGAGCTGGCTGAAAAGTTAAGGCATAATGACCTGGGTTTGATTCCTAGATTCACAAGGTGACATGTGCATCTGAAGTTCATTTGCAGTAGCTAGAGGTCCTGGTGCACCCGTTCTAGATCTCTCTGTCTCTCTCATCTCTCAGCTTGCAAAAAGATAAAAATTATTTTTAAAAAGCCAACTTTACCCAGGTGTGGTGGCGCACGTCTTTAATCCCAGCACTCGGGAGGCAGAGTTAGGAGGATTGCCGTGAGTTCAAGGCCACCCTGAGACTACACAGTGAATTCCAAGTCAGTCTGGGCTACAGTGAGACCCTACCTCAAAAAAACAAAACAAAACGCCAACTGGTAAAACCCGCAATATGCATTCAGATTTGAGCACTTTGTTCTAGGTGCTTCCTTTTCTAATCACGGGTGTACGTTTCTCTCTTGGCCCTCCTTATTCTCCTGATCCCTGACTCTCCCAGCCCTTGCCTCAGTAAGCCTCTCTTTCCAGTGGGATTAGGAATAGGATATTTTTGTCTGTGTGCTTTCCTGCCTTGTTCTGGGGTGTTTCCTTGCTTTCCTGCATGTCTGATCTTTCTTTAATCTCTGAGTCTTTCTTTATCATTTAATCTTTTCTGATCTCCAATGTGAGGGTATGGTGGTTTGAGTCAGGTGTCCCCCATAGACTCATGTGTTCTGAAGACTTGATCCCCAGCCGATGGCAATTTGGGAAGTGGAACCTTGTCGGAGGAGGTGTGCTGTGACCTTGATGATGGATTAGCCCTTGATTGCCAGTGTTAGTCAGCTCTCTCTTCCTCCTATGGTAAGGAGGTGATGTCCAGCCTCTTCTCTACCATTATAGAGTTTCCCTTAGTGACTATCAGGCAAAATAAACAACCCTCCTCCCATCAGCTGCTTTTGCTTGGGTGTTTGTCCCAGCAATGAGAAGGTAACTGTCACAGAGGGAAATCTTTCATATGAGGTTCTCATGCATTGCCTCCACATGCATGCATGCCCTCTTTTCTCTATGTGAAAGAGGTTTTCTCCATCTTCTCTCCCCCTTTCCAGCTGGGCAAGATGAATTTTTTTCAGGCTTGAGCCTTTCAGATAGCCTTCCCTCTGGATCCTAACTATTGCTAAAATAAGTCTTATAATTCATAATTTATGGTTTTTATAGTCCATGTTTTCAATTCCTTGATAATTTAAATAAGGACCCAAAAGTTGGCATCCACAGGCCTGGGATATCCTCCATCAATACCCTTTAATGCTTTCTGGACCCAAATCCTGCAGCAATACCAAAAAAAAAAAGGTTTATTTATTTATTTATTTATTTTGGTTTTTCAAGGTAGGATCTCAGGGTTGGCCTTGAACTCACAGCAACCCTCCTATGTAGTCACTATGTAGTCTCAGGGTGGCCTTGAACTCATGGCGATCCTCCTACCTCTGCCTCCCAAGTGCTGGGATTAAAAGCATGCATCTTCACAACCCAACATTTAAAATGTCTTAAAATTAAAAAATATAATATATATATATATTTATTTATTTGCACATGTGTGGGGCAGGCACACCAGCACCCTTGCCACTGTAAGCAAACTCCAGATTAAAACCTGACCAGCAGGCTTGGTAAACAAGTGTCTTTAACAAGTGAGCCATCTTCCCAGCGCCGTTTTTTTCTGAAGTTGATTTACTAAAGTTCATTTCCTCTCAGAAGTATGCATTTTGTGCATCTTTTCTGTTACTCCAAGATTTCTGAAATAAAAATATATTCAATATTCAGCTTCACCGGGAGTGGTGGCTCACACCTTTAATCCCAGCACTTGGGAGGCAGAGGTAGGAGGATCGCCATGAGTTCAAGGCCACCCTGAGACTACATAGTGAATTCCAGGTCAGCCTGGACTAGAATGAGACCCTACCTCGAAACCCCCCCCCCAAAAAAAATTCAGCTTCAAGAGCTGAGCATGCATGGTTGTGCACACCTGTAATCCCTCCATTAAGGAGGCTTAGGTAAGCAGAGTTCAAGTTGGATCAGCTTGAGCTAACGAGTAAGATCCTGTATCAAAAGATAAGGGGCTGGAGAAATGGCTTAGCAGTTAAGACACTTGACTGCAAAGCCTGATGACCTGGTAACCACATAAAGCCAGATGCACAAAGTGGTGCATGCATATGGAGTTCATTTGCAGCATGGCTGGAGGCCCTGGTGTTCACAGTCTCTGTCTCTCTTCTATCTCTCTCTCTGCCTACAAATAAAGAAAAAAATAAAAAATAAGATTACCTCCAGTATTCAAGATTCTGTCAAATAGAGAAATCCTCAAGCAAGATAACTCAGATAACTCTAGAACTTCACCTCAGTGTTTCTAAGAGGCATTCACCCACCCAATACCATTGCTTGGTTCCCTTGTTTATTAAGCAAGAAAGACCAAGCATGAAGATTTGTCCATGTGGCATCTCTTCAGCTGAGGAGATGCAGCTTTATCCATTTTGAGCCAGAATGCATATGTTGATTACCTTTGGTTTTAAAAAGAAGAGGATATATTTTTTAAATCTCATTTGAGCTGGACATGGTGGTTCACACCTATAATCCCTGAGTGCGCAGTGAGAAACTGTTTCAAAAACAAAGTCTCAAGTGCATCATAGAAAACATATATATACTCATGCATTTCTTGTGTGATATTTAACATTATGTTTCATACTTAGATGAAACTCATCTAAGTAGAATGTACCTGCCTGATCTCAAAAGGCCAGAGCAAGCTTAAACTGCGCTGACTCAGATGGTGCCAGAGAATGCTGGAAGAATCTTCTTTTTTCTCCTTTAATAAATCCCTCCACTTCTGGAAATTGAACTTTATAGCTATGAGACCATGTGTGACACCAGAGCAGACAGCATCTAAATCCGCCCTCTTTTGGAGAGAAGGAAATGAAGCAGCAGAAAGAACTTCTGTTTGTGTCTCATGACTTCATGCACTGCTCAGGGGAAGAACATTCCATGTGGGAAAGATTGCCAATTTCTTTTCACTTTGGAACAGAGAAGGCTGTAAGGTCGGAATTCTTCCCAACCCAGCCTCAGTATCAACAAAGATCAAAGATAAAGACTTCCTCTCTAAACAAGAGCCCACACCTGGCCCTAGAGACTGTCCTTCCGATCCCTCCTGATCCTGAGAGCACGTGACCCCCTGAGCCCCGCACCCAACCTCATGTGACCAACAAGACCCCAACCTGAACATTTTCCCCTTAAAAGCCCTGATCTAAACCTGCCTCGTGAGCTTTTTCGCCACCCTTGGTGAAAAATGCCCGGCAGCTCGCTTTTCCTCCTATTAAAACCTATTAAAACCTATTAAAACCTTTCCTTTCAGAGTGGTCTCTCATGGTCATTTCCATTCTAACAAAGGCCAGTCAGGCAGGTGAATGGGCATGGTGGCACATGCCTTTAATCCCAACACTAGGGCCAGAGGGGGCTCAGGTAGAAGGATCTCAGTGTGAGGACAGTCAGCGCTAGAGTGAGCCCTTGCTTAAAAACAACAAAACAAACAAAAAAGAACAGAGAAGCCCAAGAGTTACACATTTTGGAATCGCAGTGGGAAAAAGTCAAGCATTCTCACCTGTGGGTCATACTTCAAGCTCTGGTAAACATTCCCAGCATTGCACACACCTTTAATCCCAATTCGTGGAAGAAGTTCAAGTTCATCTCAACTACACACTAAAGTCAACTTGGACTACATGAGACCCCATCACACACACACACACAACCGAAATATAAAAGACTCTTCTGGCAGGGTATGGAGGCAGAGGATTGCCACGTGTTTGAGACCAGCCTGCTACCTATATTTTTTCAGGCCAGCTAGTGCTTCATCGAGAGTCTTCATGAGACAGTCTCAGCAAATCAAAAGAAATTAAAAAAGAAAAAGAAGGGCTGAGATGTCTCAGCAATTAAATGTGCTTGCTTGCAAAACCTAACTAGTCCAGGTTCAATTTCTCAGGAGCCAAGAAAAGCCAGATGCACACTGGCACTTGCCTCTGGAGTTTGTTTGCAGTGGCAGAAGGCCCTGGTCACCCACTATCCCTCTCTCAAATAAATAAAGATTAAAATACAGACCCATAGTCGGCACAAAATCATGGTCAACATGAGCTGGGGGTGTGTCTCAGTGGTAGAACACATACCAAGGCCTTAGGTGTAACTCCGTAATAGAATACAGATGAAAGGTCCTGGATTCAATCCTCAACACACGCAATAAACCCTTTAAAACATACCTCCACCTTCTGAATGCTAAGATTACAGGTGTGCACTACACTCGTGACTAAGGATATCTTGATGTTGGTTGGGAAGATGGCTCAGTGCTTAAAAGCTGTTGCTTGCAAAACCTGCCAGCCTGGGTTCATATCTCCAATACCCACATAAAATACAGATGCAAAAAAGTGGGGCATGCATCTGGAGTGCGTTCATAGTGGTAGGAGTTCCCCTTGTACCCGGCCTGTTCTCTCTCTCTCTCTCTCTCTCTGGCTCTCTCTCTCTCTCTCTCCAAATAAATACACAAATTTTGTGTGTGTGTGTTTTTCAAGGTAGGGTCTCACTCTAGCCCAGGCTGCCAAGAACTCACTCTGAAGCTCCAGGCTGTCCTCAAACTCATAGCAATCCTCCTACCTCTGACTGTAGCAGAGAGGGAATGGCCACACCAGGCCCTCTAGGCACCGCAGAATTCCCGATGAACACGCCACTTTGTGCATCTGGCTTTACGTGGGTCCTGGGGAATCAAACTCAGGTCATTAGGCTTTGCAGGCAAGTGCCTTAATTGCTAAACCATCTCTCCAGCCCCATTTTTTTTTCTTGTAACTCTTCTCTACAAGGCAAGCCAAGCTGGGCATGGCCGCTCTTGCCTACAATCCCAGCATTTGGGAGGCTGAGGTAGGAAGATCCTAATGAGTTTGAGGTTGGTCTGGGTTGCAAAGTGAGCTCCAGGTCAGCCTGGGCTAGAGTAAGACCCTGCCTCAAAATTAAAAGCAAGTCAAATTGCTTTTATTTCTTACCATTGCTTGTCACTGAAACAGGCACTTTGAAGCTGCTTTAGCTAATTAGCATAGTCCTTGACTCGAGTCCACAAGATAACTGAAATCTGAGCAAAAGCTTGACATCTGTGCCTTCATTTAGTGTTTTTTGTTTTTCTATAAGGTCTTGCTCTAGCCCCGGCTGATCTGGAATTCACTATGTAGTCTCAGGGTGGCCTTGAACTCATGGTCCTCCTACCTCTGCCTCCCGAGTGCTGGGATTAAAGGCGTACCCAGTTTGTGTCTTTGTCCCCTTCACTTAGTAGAAGGCACAGAGATAAGTCATTGTTCATCACTTCTCCCCTTGAGTCACCTTGGATTCCTGGAATAGAACTTGGAAGGGTGAGAGGTTTATCTGTTGCTTGAGGCTGCACCCTGGAACAGAAGCAATTATCCCTTGGATAAGAAATACCTTGATCTCTCAAGCCCTAGGGATCCACTCTGGGATTTCTCTGTAGCCTAGGTTTTCATGGCTTCTAGGATAAACTGAGGCAATGATGGGCGCACCCACTCACTCCTTACCTGGACTCTTCCATTATCCCTCGTTCTCTCCACCACCCATTTTTTTTCTGCATTTAAACCTAAAGCCCATTTCTGTGCCCTGAAGATAAATTTAGAGTCACTAGGCTCTATCTGTTCCTCTTCACAATGAAGCCATGTAGAATAAATCTCTGGTTGCCTTATCCCTCATCTCCTTGATTGATAGTTGGAAGGGGGTTACTAAACCTTCCCAGTAGGAGCTGAACCTGGAGGCACAGGGCTTTTCAAGAGTTTGGGTGGTTTTCTGTTTGTTTTGATGTGTTTTTTTTTCAATTATTTATTGGAAAGCAGAAAGAGAGGCAGATAATGGGCACACCAAAACCTTTGGCCACTGCAAAAGAACTCCAGATGCATGTGTCACTTTGTGCTGGGGAATCAAACCCCCAGCTTTGCAAGCAAGCACCTGGAACAGCTAAGGTTGAGCCTTGTATCCAGTCTCCTCCTTGTTGGTTTTTTAAGGTAGGATCTTGCTCTAGCCCAGGCTGACCTGGAATTCACTATGTGCTGGGATTAAAGGCAAGGGTCACCACACCCTCTTTTCTTTATTTTTAACCAGTCATTTTATAGAAATCAGCTGACCTGAAACTCACTATCTAGATTAGATAGGTTTAAATTTGAGGCAGTCCTCCTGCCTCAACCAGAATTTTAGAGTATGAGATTTTCCTCCCGAGAAGTATAGAATTTGTTAGATGATCAAAACGTTTTTAGAGTCCAGAAATAATTTAAAACTCAGTCTGCGTCTGGAGAGATGACTCAGTGGTTACGAACGACACTTGCCTATAAAGCAGAAAGTCCTGAGTTCAATTTTCTGTTACCCACAAGGTGGCACATGCATCTGGGGTTGGCAGTGGCTGGAGGGCATGGCGTGCCCACTCTTTCTCTCATGGACTCTCTGTCTCTCACACTCTCAAATAAATAAAGTATTTTTTTTTAAAGTCATTCTGGAGCTGAAGAGCTGACTCAGTGGTTAAGGTGCTTTCCTCCAGAGCCTAAGGACCTGGGTTCAATTCCCCAGTATCCAGGTAAGCCAGATACACAAAGTGGTGCATGCATCTGAATTTGTTTGCAGTGGCTGGAGGTCCTGGTGCGCCCATACTTTCTCTGTATCTCTCTACTTACCCTGAGACTACATAGTGAATTCCAGGTCAGCCTGGTCCTAGATCACAGAAAGGGGTGGGTTGAGCCGGGCGTGGTGGCGCACGCCTTTAATCCCAGGCAGAGGTAGGAGGATTGCTGTGAGTTCAAGGCTACCCTGAGACTACATAGTGAATTCCAGGTCAGCCTGGGCTCAAACAAAAAAAAAAAGAAAGGGGTGGGTTGGGGAGATGACTCAGTAGTTAAAGGCACTTGCTTGGAAAGTCGGACCACCGGGGTTCAATTCTCCAGAACCCTTGTAAAGCCAGATGCATAGTGGTGCATGCATCTGGAGTTTACACTGGTAGGAGGTTTGATTGTGCCCATTCTCTCTTTGCTTATAAATGAATAAAAATATAAAAAAAATAAGATAAGGTCCTTGTACTGTGACAGTTTCAGGCAAGTTTCACAGATTCCATGCCTGACCCCATTCCCCTGAGTGGGAGGTGTCTCTAGCCAGAGTTCACACCTAGATGCTGAGATGGATTGGTCAGGTATGGGCCAACCAGCTGTCTCTCTGACTTACTGAAACAAAGTCCAGCCCTCCTCTTCTCCCCCACAAGTCCTAGAAGGACTGAGTAAGGTCCATTAGGCTGGGGTGAGGGGCTGGGTTTCTTTCCCACATGAGCCTTTCCTTCTCATCTTTCTTTCTGCTTGTTTGGCTGAACAGCAGATTCTGTTAAACCCTCTCCCATGTGTTCTCTCCACACTGGTGGCTGGAGATCTCTGTAACTTCCCATTTTCTTTGAAATAAAGTCTCCCACTATACCTTATCTTCTGATGGTCTAATTTTAATTCTTTAACTTTATAGACAAGAATTCAGGTACCCCTTAAATTCAGAGGTGCATTCGAGTTAGCTGGGTACTCTTTAAATTCAAATCCCCAGCTCCCCTCTTACAGTACAATAGGGAAGGGGTTTCTTTGAGACAGAGTCTCACTCTGTAGGCCAAATTAGCCTCAAATTTGCAGCAACCCTCCTGCCTCAGCTTCCCAAGTGGTGGGATTACAAGCATGAGGAAGCAGAGGCTGGAATAGAACACTTAATGAGGAAAAACTGTTAAGACTGAAATATTAGTTTCCCCGAGTAACTGAACCTGACCCTTGTTACTCCCAAGACTGATGATGACATGTTTTCAGTACTGTGCCTCCCTTCAGCCAAGGAGTTTGCACACTGCAGAGATCATTACTAACATTTAGAAGAGCGATGTCTTAGCCCTTTGCTATAACTCTATTTGGCCCGGAAAGTCCAATTAAGTACTCTACTGGGAAGGCTTCCAAGTGACAGTTCATCTTTCTGTTCTATTTGCACAGCCATCTTGGACGAATGGACAACTCTACCCTTCATCAATGAACTAAATTCAAAGATAACTTCATTTTAATCTCCCAAAATATTCCACAGGTCACGAGCATTATTTTTCAAACTTGCACAATTCTGAATGTCAACACTAAAAGTGTGATGACTACAATCACTTAATGAGATTAGTCACTTAGGACGATACATCTTCCTTAGCAACTCCTCCCAATGCTGAAGCTGAAAACTAGCAGCTCAGTTAGCTGAGCTTTGTTTCCTTTTCTCTTCTAAATACTATGAAACAGAAATTATTTTTAAAAATCGAAGTCATGGGCTAGGTGGTGGCATAGGCCTGTAATCCTGGCGCTTGGGAAGCTGAGGCAGTAGCTGGCTACAGAGTCAAACCTGCCTTCAAAAAAACATATTAGCTATTCATGGTAGTGCACGCTTTAATCCCAGGAGCACCCAGGAGGCAGAAGTAGGAGGATCAATGCGAGTTCGAGGCCATCCTGACACTATATAGTGAATTCCAGGTCAGCCAGGGCTAGAGTGAGACCCTACCTCAAAAAAAACAACCAAATAAATTAATTAATTAAATTAAAGCAAACCCAACTGGAGTCATTTATTCTGCTGGAGGATATGTAATTCAATGAGGTAAGGGCAAAACAGGCAGAGACAAAGGTAGCGATGACACAGTGCTTTGTCCTCCCTCTTAGGCGGACATCTTACCAGATGCCCAGGAAACCCTGTGATCCTCCTGCCTCAGCCTCCCCAATGCCAGGATTACAGGAGTGTGCACAACCACACACATTCTGGAAATATACAGTTAGTCTGACAAAAGAGAGGTGTATGCCTTTAATCCCAGCACTTGGGAGGCAGAGGTAGGAGGACCACTGTGAGTTTTGGGCCAACCTGGGGTTACAGGGTGAGTTCCAGGTCAGCCTGGGCTAGACACCTTACCTCAAAATCAACAATAAAATAGCTATGTGAGTATACAGCTATATGTATGTGTGTGTAGTATATGTGTGTAATATACAGCTGATAATAATCAGCAGGTAAACTAGGTGAGTCAGTAAGCTCTGGCTTCATTGAGAGACCCTGTCTCAGTAAGTAAGGTGTTACAAGACAGAGGTTGACACCCACAGTCAACCCTGACTTCACACACATGTGGCCACCCATGTATGAACATGCATTAACATACAGGCATACCACACTAATACAGAAACAAGCACTTTTCTTGCAACACACAAGAAGTCATAGTTTGATGAAACATGATTTCTGCAGTTACATGATCTGGCATAAACAAATTTTGTACACTACTATAATATATCCAATGTAAAAATATTTGAATTACTGAATCTGGGTGGGGTGTACTACCCATTCATATCTGCTCACAACTCTTCTATTTTAATATTTTCATTAAAAAATATTTTATTTACTTATTTGCAAACAGAGAGAGACAGAGAGAATGGGCGCACTAGGGCCTCCAGCTGCTGCAAATGAGCTCCGGGCACATGCACCACCTTGTGCATCTGGCTTTACATGGGTACTGGGGAATTAGGCATTTTAAGCAAGCGCCTTAACTGCTGAGCCATCGCTCCAGCCCTATTATAATATTTTCATGGGGGCTGGAGAGATGGCTCAGCAGTTAAGGTGTTTGCCTGCAAAGCAGAAGGACCAGTGTTCGATTCCCCAGTACCCACATAAAGGCAGATGCACAAGGTGGTGTATGTGTCTGCAGTTTGTCTGCAGTGGCTGCAGACCCTGGTGTGCGCATTTTCTCTCTCTGCCTCTTTCTCTCTCTCAAATAAATAAAATAAAATATTTAAATATATATTTTCATAACAAAGTTTTAACAGAAACAGAAAACAATAAACCTTCCAATGAACACGTCAAAGCAGACCATCTTCCAGGCAGTACGACCACCTTGAGAATGTCCAATGTACGTCCACGTCTGATGCCCTTGTAAACTCATGGAAAGAAACACTATGGCCTGGGATCCAGCAGCAGAGTACCAAAATTAAAATCTCTCAAATACTTTTCATCTTTTTAAAAATATTTTACTTATTCATTTATTTATTTATTTGAGAGAGTGTGTGAGAGAAAGAGGCAGATAGAGAGAATGGGCACTCCAGGGCCTCCACTGCAAACAAACTCCAGACACATGTGCCACCTTGTGCATCTGGCTTTATGTGAGTACTAGGGAATCGAACTCGGGACCTTCTGCTTTGCAGGGAAGCACCTTAACCACTAAACCATCTCTCCATCCCCTGTTTTTTAACATCAGGATAGTTTGACACTATCACTAAATTACCCATGATTACTCAATACTATTTTGCTAATTTTTGTGAACACAACACTGTGTGAGGTGGTTTATTAGTCAAGAATTTTCTTAGAAAAAGTGACAAAGAAAAAGCTGGGAATGGTAGTTAATGTCTTTAATCCCAGAACTCAGGAGATAGAAGAAATGCCATGAGTTCAAGGCCAGTCTGGGCTAGGATGAGACCCTGCCTCCAAAAGCCAGGCACAACTTTAATCTCAGCACTGAGAGGCAGAATTGGGAGGATCTCTGTGAGTTCAAGGCCACTCTGAAAATACATAGTGAATTACAGGTCAGCCTGGGTAAAGGAGACCATACCTGGAAAAACAAAACAAACAAAAAACATCAATATAAACATGATATCCTGAGGGGCAGAGGAGATAGCTCAGCAGTTCGAGGTACTTGCCTGCAAAGCCTGCTGGCCAAGGTTCAATTCCCCCTCTCATAAATCCCGGTGCAAAAAGTGATGCAAATGTCTAGTTTTTTAAAAATTTAAAATATTTTTATTTATTGATTTGTAAGCAGAGAGATAGAAGAGAGAGAGAGAGAATGGGCACATCAGGGCTTCCCGCCACTGTAAACAAACTCCAGACGCATGTGCCTCTGTGCATCTGGCTCTACTTGGGTACTGGGAAATTGAACCTGGGTCATCAGGCTTTGTAGGTAGTGCCTTAACCACTGAGCAATCTCTCCAGCCTGTGTCTAACATTTTATTTGCAGTGGCAACAGGCCCTGGGGCACCCAGGACCTCTCTCTCACACACACACACTCTCTCTGCAATTAATAAATAAAAATTTGAAACTTTAGAGCTAGGGAGATGGTTGAGTGGTTAAAATCACTTGCTTGCAAAGCCTGACAGGCTGGGTTCAATTGTCCTGTAGCTACATAAAGACAAATGCACAAAGTAGAACATGTGTCTAGAGCTCATTCGCAGCGGCACTAGGTCTTGGCATGCCCACTCTCCTCTCTGTCTGCTTGCAAATAAAAAGTAGATACTTTAAACTTAAAAAAATACTAGGAGTGAAAACACCTGCACCCAACTGTAATGTGAGCATGGTGAATATACCTGCAATCCTAGCACTTTGGATGCTGAGGTATTAGAACTAAGAGTGTGAGGCCAGGGATCTGAGAGATGGCTCAGCAGTTAAGGGGCTTGTCTGCAAAACCTAAGGACCTAAGTTTGATTCCCCAGTACCCAACATAAAGCCAGATGCACAAAAGGGGCCCATGCATCTGGAGTTCATTTGCAGCAGCCAGGGACCCTGATGCACCCATTCTCTCTCTGATTCACTCTGTCTCTCTCTGCTTGTAAATAAATAAATAAAACTATTTTTTTTCAAAAAGAGTTTGAGGCCAGCCTCAGCTATGCAGTGAATTCAAGGCCAGCCTGAACCACATAGCAAGACCTTGTCCCCAAAATAAAACTATGTAAAAGATTGAATAGATACCTAACCCAAAGATATATGGGAAAAGAACACTTGAAAAAAATGTTCATTTCCATGTCACTAGGAAGTTGCTTAGAAGAAAATGAGTGAGAAGGGCAAGGAAAACAGGGAAGACTGAGCTGCTAAGCCATTATCCGGGACACTCACAAAGAGAAAGGCTGGCAGACGGGGAGGACCGGGACTGCTGAGTCAGCCTTGAGCTCTTCTGCTTTACCTGGAGATGACCCACACTCCCCTTTTCTGCTGCAGGTTACAAACCTTCCAAAGAGCCAGGCATGATGGAAAGTGCCTGTCACTCCAGCACTCAGGAAGCTGAGGTAAGATCCTGAACGTGAGACCAGCCTAGGCAATACGGCATGACTTTCAAAAATGTAAGCAATCAGGGCTGGAGAGATGTCTCAGTGGTTAAGGCACTTGCCTCTTGTGCCTAAGTCCCCCGGTTCCCAGGGCCACATAAGCCAGACCCACAAGGTGGTGGCCCTGGTGCGCTCTCTCTCTCTCTCTCTCTCTCTCTCTCTCTCTCTCTCTCTCTGTATCACTCTGCTTGAAAATGAATAAAATATTTTTTTAAATGTAAGCAATCAGGTGTTCACTAAATAAACCGTGGTATATGTGATTATAGGCATGTACCACACCATGTCGTTTATGGGTTATAAATGCTAGGCAAGTAGCTTTACCAAATGAGCTACCTCCCTAGCCTCGAACTATGATGCATCTTGATAATGGAATAATTACTCAATACTAAAAAGTCAGGTGTGATGGCGCACACCTTTAATCCCAGCACTCTGGAGGCTGAGGTAGGAGGATCACCATGAGTTCGAGGCCACCCTGGGACTGCAGAGCAAGTGCCAGGTCAGCCTGGGCTAAAATGAGAGCTTACCTTGAAAAAAAATCAACTCAATACAAAGATTTCTTAAACTCCAAATGTATGACAGTCTATGAAAAGGCAAAGCTCTGGAGAGTAAAAATAGATCTCTGGGGGGCTGGAGAGATTGCTCAGTGGTTAAAGCACTAGCCTCCAGTGCCTAAGGCTCTGGGTTCAATTCCCCAGGACCCACATAAGCCAGACCCACAAGGTGGTGGCCCCGGTGTTCTCTCTCTCTCTCTATCTCTCTGCTTGAAAATGAATAAATAAAATATTTTTAAAAATAGATCTCTGGCTTCATGAAGTTGGAGGTGGGAGGAATATGAGGAGCAATATGGGTTTTAGAATAAAAATCTAGTGTATAATAGGTTGGACATATATCTGCATTTGTCAATGAAACCTAACTTGAAGTACAAATCATAGTAACTTACAAATTTTCACTCCCAAGATTTAAAAATGTGCCACACTAACATTTTAATGGAAGAAACTTGAAGAGTGTGTGTATACACACACACACACACACACACACACACACACACACACGCACACACACACACACATATATATATATATATATGAATCTACTTTCTTTTCAACTTTTCTGAAACCTGAAACCTCTCACACATTTTTATTAAAACAAAACACAATAAAACAGATAAACCCATTAAAACAAAATTATCATTTCCTATGGAGATAAATATTTAAAACATGCGAATCAAGTCACCCAGACATACTGGAGCTGGTTTGGACACAGACCAGCAATTATGGGGAGGCTCGTCAGTCATCTGAGGCCCCAACATGTGTCCTGCCAGAGCAGAAGAAAGGCCTTTGGAGATTTCACCCCTAGGTTTTTGGATGGAAAACCACTAGATGGAAGGCAAAAGGCTTTTTTCTTTGTTTTCCATTGTCTTCAGAGCAAAATACCTTAATATGATGGCATATCCTGTAGCATTGTGTCATTGTCTCCTGAAACGGATTGTCTGGTCTTTGTTGTTAGCATTAAATGTTCCATGATTTTCTTATTGCTGTAAGACAAGTTAGGATAGCATTGGAAAACAAGTTTCTACTTAATTAAAAACAGAAAAGAATTGTAAAACAATTGTTGGAGTAAAAAACCGGTCCACCCTAAACTCTTAAAAATAAGGGATTCACTTTGGGAGTCTCTGGGCTATGTGTCTCAACACACTGGAATGGTCAGATAAGACTTTGTATGGTCAAGAGTTCCATTTATTCTTGGAACTCCTCAGATTGCTGCAATTCGCTCCAAAACACAAAAATCTGTCTTGCGTAGCCCCCTCAGCCCATGGAGGGGGGCTTTCAGTAGAATGGGGGCAGGGAGGAGGGAAATGGAGGCACCAGCACAAGACTTATTTATACAGTCTCTACTTATTAATAAATAAAATAAAATAAAGATAATGTAACAAAAAAAAAGCTGTTTTGTACTCATCAGTAGATAGTTTTATGATCTAAATAAAATCTAAATCATTGTCTGTAAGTCCAATGTATTTTCCTGAAGACACTCTGGCCATTGCTATATTCTTTTTTTAAAAATAGTATTTATTTAATTGCACATGTGAGTGTGACTGCATGGGTGAGCCAATGTCTCTTGCTGCTTCAAACAAACTCAAAATGTTTGCACTACTTATTTTTTTGCATTTGGCTCAGGATTGAATTTAGGATGGCAGGCTTTGCAAGCAAACACCTTAAACTGCTGAACTATCTTCCCAGCCCCATCATTCAATTCTGAAAGAAGACTATGTCACTCTGCAAAGTGGCTGAGAAATAATGGCATATAAGTCATAGGAGACCTATATAACACTTCCTCGTTGCTGCTCTCTTCTCAGACTCTCTTGTCATCAGCTGTGTTGATTATATTGATCTAGTTGCAGCGTATTCCTTTTTTACCACGTTCTTTTTTTTCCAGCTAGGGTCTTGCTCTAGGCCAGACTGGCCTTGAATTTACTCTGTAGTCTCAGGATGGCCTCAAACTCCCAGAGATCCTCCTATTTCTGCCTTCCAAGTACTAGGATTAAGCCATGCACCACCACTCAGCCCATTTCCACTTTTTTAAAAGCAAAAACGAGGGCTGAAGAAATGGCTTAGTGGTTAAGGCATTTGCATGCAACACAGAAGGACCAGAGTTTGATTCCCCAGTGCCCATATAAAGCCAGATGCACAAGAGGGCACATGTGTCTGGAGTTCATTTGCCAGTGGCTAGAGGCCCTGACATGCCCATTTGCTCTCTCTCTCTCTCTCTAACAAATAAAATTTTTATATAAAAAAGTAAAAATGAGGGCTGAAGATGGCTCAGCAGTTAAAGCCTTGCTTGCAAAGCCTTCCATCCAGGTTCAATTCACTCTCCAAGGCTCAGTGAGGGTCCATGGCAGAAGAGGTGGCAGAAAGAATGGAAGAGCCAAAGGAAAGGAAAGAGTGCTTACAGTACTGTCTTCCAGACACAAAGTGGCCATGGCACTTATGACCTCACAGTGGTTGTTACCACATGCACAAGACCAGCATAACAGAACGGAAAACGTGATGACGTCAAAATAGAAGAGGACACTGGTTGGAAAGAAGAAGAGATTCCATGGAGGGGATAGGGAAAGGAATGAAAGAGAATTATAATCAGGATATATTATGGAGGCTGTCAATAAAAAGCTACAAAAAGGGCTGGAGAGGTGGCTTAGCCATTAAGGCACTTGCCTGCTAAGCCTAAGGACCCAAATTCAATTCCCCAGTACGCAAAGCCAGATGCACAAGGCGGCGCATTCATCTGGAGTTTGTTTGCAGTAGCTGGAGGCCCTGGTGTTCCCATTCTCTTTCTGTCTTTCTGTCTGTCTGTCTGTCTGTCTCTCTCTCTCTAATAAGTAAATAATTGTTTGAGGTACAGTCTTACTCTAGCCCAGGCTGACCTGGATTCACTCTGTAGTCCCAGGGTGGCCTTGAACTCATGGTGATCCTCCTACCTCTGCCTCCTGAATGCTGGGATTAAAGGCATGCACCACCACGCCCAGCAAGTTTTTTTTAAAGCTACTTAAAAATGGTCTAAGCATCTGGCAATTATTTGCAATGGCTAGAGGCCTTGGTGTACACACACACATTTTAAAAGCTCCAATTATTACTTTTCAGCTGATAAATTCCTTCTCAGCATGTGACTTACCTCTAAAATTTTTACTCCAACAGCTCTTCTACATGATTATAGCTTGTTTTACTCTTCAGTAGAGATTTTCTTACTATTTTTGTATTTCCAAGTAAGTGATAGATGCATAGTAAGAACTTTAATAATGTTTTGCCCTGGGCCAGGTGTGGTATCACAGGCCTTTAATCCCAGCACTTGAGAGGCAGAGGTAGGAGGAGGATCACTGTGTGTTCGAGATGACAGGGTGAGTTCCAGGTCAGCCTGGGCTAGAGTAAGACCCTATGTCAAAATAATAGTAATAATGGGGCTGGAGAGATGGCTCAGCAGTTAAGGCACTTGTCTCCAGTGCCTAAGGCCCCGGGTTCAATTCCCCCGGACCCACATAAGCCAGAGCCACAAGGTGCTCTCTCTCTGTCTGTCTCTCTGCTTGAAAATGAATAAATATTTAAAAAATAATAATAATGATGATGATGATGTTTTGTCCTTGAAATTGAAGCCATAAACCAAGTCAAGAAACTAATGCATCAGGTACTCGGTTAGGAAACAAGCCACACCTACCTGAGTGCTAAATTCTTATTTTGCATTTTGACCTGATCTAAACAACAAATTGAGAAAATTCAGTCCATCAGAAATCCATGCAAACATTCGCTTACTGTCTCCTGCGCTTACAGACATAGACCTGGTTACCTTTTAACACATTCAGGGCAGAGCATATTATCTTCTACTTCTAGAGATGGGAAAACACAGGCTGGTAACAAGAAGAGCGCAATCATCTTCCAGGGAGAGTCAGGGACCCAGGTGTAACCTGCACAGAACTGCAGGCGAACCCAGCCCTTCATGTTCGAAGGGAAGAGCTGGCCGTGGACCACGCACCACCTGAAACCTGGACAGCAAGAATGAGAAAGGTTAAGATAACTCCACTTACCACCCCAACAGGTCACTTTTTTCAATTATTTGTTGACAGACAGACAGACATAGAATGAGAGTGCCAGAGCCTCCTGCCACTGCAAGTGAACTCCAGTCCACGTTCCGCTTTGTGCATTTGGCTTTTTTTGGTACTAGGGAATTGATTCCAGTCCTTTAACTACTGAGCGATCTCTCCAGCCCCTTCTTTTTGATTTTAGTGAGGCAGGGTCTCATTCTAGCCCAGGCTGGCTGACCTGGAACTCATTCTAATCCCATGGCTTCAAACAGAGATCCTCCTACCTCTGCCAGAGGAAGGCTGGGATTAAAGGCGTGCACCACCACACCCAGCTCAAAAAAAATAAATAAATCATGGTTGGAGAGAAGGCTCAGTGGTTAAGGCAGTTGCCTCCAGATCCAGAGCCTAAGTACCAGGGTTCAGTTCTCCAGTACCCACATAAACCAGATGCACAAAGTGGTACACGCATCTGGAGTTCTTTCTTTTGCAGTGGCTAGAGGCCCTGGCACACCCATTCTCTCTCTCTCTCTCTCTCTCTCTCTCTCTCTCTCTCTCTCTCTCTCTCTCTCTCTCTCTATCTGCATGCTTACAAATAAAACTTTTTTTTAAAAAATCACTCTTGATTTTGTTATCTTGTACTGTGCAAAGTATCGACTGATTGAGGGGCTGGGGAAAATGGCACACCTGTTACCAATGCATGCTTGCAAAACCTACTAGCCCAGGGCTCAATTCCCCTGCCATTCAAGTAAAGCCAGATAGACATTTGTTTACAACAGCTAGAGACCCTGCCCTCATGCACACACGTAACCAATTGAGAAACCAACTGAAGAACTTGGGCCAAATGGCTATTCTCTACCCTCAAACATGCAGCCCAAGTGACTTACCTTTTAGAATGCTTGCTTGGTGTTTAGGGTTTTGCTAAGTATGCCATAATTACATTTCCTAATGCTTATATTCTATTTTCGTTTTCATCTTTCCCACACTGGAGATTAAACCCAGGGGTCATGCATGCCAGGCAAGAGCCCTGGCCCTGTGGTATGCCCTCAGACCTCTGCTTTTCCTGTAAAGGAGGGAACTGCTGCCTGCAGTACCAAATATCATCTTTCCCAGTGCCACCCTGAGTGCAGGTATTTGGACTCACAGACCAGTTTCCTAACCACAACATTGTACTAACTTGACTATAGAAAACGGGCAGGAAAGCTGGAGAGATGACTTAGTGGTTAAGGCATTTGCCTACAAAGCAGAAGGACCAGAGTTCAATTCCCTAAATCCAAGTGAAGCCAGACACACAAGGTGGCACATGCATCTGGAGTTCCTTTGTAGTGGCTGGAGGCCCTGGTGTACTCATCCTGTTTTCACTCTCTCGCAAATAAATAAAACTTAAGAAAGAAAAGAAAACGGGCATGAGCCGGGCATGGTAGCACAGGCCTTTAATGCCAGCACTTGGGAGGCTGAGGTAGGAGGATTGTTGTGAGCTTGAGGCCAGCCTGGAGCTACAGTGCGAGTTCCAGGTCAGCCTGAGCTAGAGTGAGTCCTAGGGACGGGAGAAAAAGACATAGACAACAGAAGTATGGTGCTGTGCGCCTTTAATGGACCACCAAGAGGCCAGGGCCAGCTGGGAGCTATAGAGTGAGTTCCAGGTCAGCCATGAGTGAGAAAAAAGATCAGAAACCAGCGGGGCGCGGTGGCGCACACCTTTAATCCCAGCACTCAGGAGGCAGAGGTAGGAGGATTACCATGAGTTCAAGGCCACCCTGAGACTATAGTGAATTCCAGGTCAGCCTGGGATACAGTGAGACCCTACCTCAAAAACAAACAAACAAACAAAAAATCCAGTCACAATTGCTTCAACAAACAAAAACCTTGGAATATTCTGGGTGGGGTGGGGCACGCCTTTAATCCCAGCACTTGAGAGTTAGAGGCCTGCCTGAGACTACATGTCAGCCTGGGCTACAGTGAGACCCTAGCTTGAAAAAGAAACAAAATAAAAAATTGATGAGGAAACAATATCCCGTATAGCCAGAGATAGCCAGAACAATCTTGAGCAAAAATAGTCATAGTATCGCTGTAGGTATTGGTGGTGCGTGCCTTGAATAATATCAGCACTTGGGAGGCAGAGGTAGGAGGATCACCATTACTT
This sequence comes from Zapus hudsonius, assembly GCA_004024765.1. Taxonomy (NCBI): domain Eukaryota; kingdom Metazoa; phylum Chordata; class Mammalia; order Rodentia; family Dipodidae; genus Zapus; species Zapus hudsonius. The sequence goes on from PVHP010003489.1 coordinate 34,661, forward strand.
TGAGGCCAGCCTGGGACTACAGAGTGAGTTCTAGGTCAGCTAGAATGAGAGCCCACCTCAAAAAAGCAAAACAAATGTATTTATATGTATAAACCACTTAGCAAAACCGTAAACACCAAGCAAGCATTCCAAAGGATAACTATGATTCGCTTGTACTACATAATTTGTGTTAGATAATACTGTCTTTGGGGGGATGGAAAGATGGCCCATTGGTTAAAGGCGCTTGCTTTCCAAAGCCTGTTGGTCCCAGGTTCAATTCCCCAGTAGCCATTAAAGCCAGACACACAGAATGCCATAGGCATCTGGAATTTGTAGTGACAAGAGACACTGGCAAGCTCGAATGTGCTCTCTCTCCCTCTCTCTCCACCCCTATCTCTGCTCACAAATAAAAACTTTTTTTAAAAAATTGTCTTCTGGGGCTGAAGAGGTGGCTTAGTGGTTAAGGAGCTTGCCTGCAACGCAGAAGGACCTGAGTTCAATTCCCCAGTGCCCATGTAAAGCCAGATACACAAGAGGGCGCATGTGTCTGGAGTTCATCTGCAGTGGCTGGAGGCCCTGGCATGCCCATTCTCTCTCTCTCTCTGTCTCTCTCTCTCTCTCTCTCTCTCTCTCTCTCTCTCTCTCTCTCTCAAATAAATAAATAAAATAATAAAAAAAGTCTCTAAGATCTTTAAAAAAAATTGTCTTCTGGCCCATATTTTTCAAGCATCTTACTTTATTTTTATCTCAGTATTTCTTAATGTAGGTTAATTTTTATTAATTTGCATATGCGTATGTGTTTATACATACAATGAAATTTTTGAGCCACAAAGAAGCTTTATTTGGGCCGCAGAGATGGTTCAGCAGTTTAAGGCACTTGCTTGCAAAGCCTGACAACCCAGAGTTTGATTCCCCAGTAAAGCTATAATATAAAAGCTAGATATACAAAGTGACACATGTATCTGGAGTTTATTTGGAGTGGTAAAAGGCTCTGGCATGCCCATTCTCTCTCTCTCTCTGCTTGATAATAATTTTTTTAAATTAAGAAGTTTCACACCTTCCAGTGGAACTTACCAGAGGATTCTTCCAGAAAGGCTGTCGTAGGGACAAAACACGAATACACAGCTTCCTGCTGACCGGCTCTTGCAGCAATTCTTGCCCAGGCTGCAAACATGGACATCTGAGCGGATGTTACGACGTCAGTGACATTAGCGACATTACTCTTCTTGTGGACACACATGGTAGGGCTTGCTTTAGGCTTCTTTTCCTTGGTCACTTTTCTGGGTTTCCTGCACTTTGGTAACAGGCGCTTTCTGGCCTCCTGTGATGTGGTAGGAAGTTCCTGCCAATGAAAGTCATGGGGTGCTCTAGCCAGAATTTTGGGGAAAGAGGACGCTTCTCACTCTTGCCTGATGACATTGTCAGCATGGGAAGGGTCTAGCCTCACTCACAGTGGTGGTTTTCAACTGGGAGACTGTTTTGGTTATAAAACTTGGGGGATCCCAGTACTTGGTGGCTGAGGCCTGTTAGGGTCAGGGTTCAAGTTCAAGACCTGGCTGAACTAAATAATGAGAGCAGAGTCTCTCTCTCTCTCTCTCTCTCTCTCTCTCTCTCTCTCTCTCTCTCTCTCTCTCTCTCTCTCTCTCTCTCTCCTGATTATTTGTCTGGTTATTTTTGTTAGGTAGGGTCTCACTCTAGCCCAGGCCGACCTAGAATTCACTATGTAGTTTCAGGATGGCCTTGAACTCACAGAGATCCTCCTGCCTCTGCCTCCTGAGTGCTGGGATTAAAGATGTGTGTCAACACACCCCGCTGTTTGTCAGTTTTTTTGACACAGACCTCATGCTGTAGTCCTGGCTGTCTTTATGCCTGTTGATGAGCCCAAGTGCTGATGTTTCTTTTTGGAGAAGGGCTATTATGTAGCCCAGGATGGCTTAGAACTCACTATGTAGCCCTAGGTGAGCCTTTTGGAGATTACAGCTGTCTGCATGCCGTGACCTTGTTTCCTAACCAGCAACACAAGGGGATCCTGGGTGGGAAGGCTGCTGCTGCACTTGGTGGGCAACAGGATGGGCACAGATGCTTTTAAACATAAGGTAACATACAGGACAGCAGTCAGAACCACCAGAGGCTTTCCTGTTTCCAGAAACCACACTCCCTTCGCTGCAGTTCTACCTATAATCTAATAAAATCTCTCTAAACTTTAAAATAAAGTACAAAGAACAACAGCAAACAAACCAAGTATGGTGGTTCAGTTCTGCAATCCCAGCACCTGGGTGATGGAATCAGGAGATTTAGTAAATTTAATTAAGACCAGCCTCAATTTCATAGCAAGCTGGAGGCCAGAGTTATACAAGACCGTATCTCAAAACAAACAAAAGTTTAAAAAACAAAAAGCAAGCTAGATGTGGTGGCACATGCTTTTAATCCCGGCACTCAGGAGGCAGAGGTAGGAGGAGCACTGTGAGTTCAAGGCCACCCTGAGACTACATAGTGAATTCTAGGTCTGCCTGGGCTAGAGTGAGACCCTACCTACCTCAAAATAATAATAATAATAATAATAATAATAATAATAATAATAATAAAAATGAAAGGAAGGAGGATTCATAGGTAACTAAATGGTAGAGTGCATTATCTTAGCATGCAAAACTCTAGAATTCAATCTTTAGTGCCCCTGTGAAAAATAAAAGGGAGGCTGGAAAAATGGCTCAGCAGTTAAGACGCTTTCCTGCAAAGCCTAAGGACCCGAGTTCAATTCCCCAGTGCTCATGTAAAGTCAGATCACAAAGTGGTGCATGCTTCTGGATTTCAATTACAGAGGCCCGAGAGTACCCATTCTGTCACTCTTCTCTCTCTTTGCAAATAAATTAATTTTTTAAAAAACCATACCCATTCCCCCCCTCCCAAAGTCAGTTAAAATCCTAATTTAGAGCTGGAGAGATGGCTTAGTGATTAAGGAACTTGCCTGCAAATCCTAACAACCAGAGTTCGATTCGCCAGTACCCACGCAAATAAAGCCAGATGCAAAGCGGTGCATGCATCTAGAGTTCATTTGCAGGGGCTGGAGGCCCTAATGTGCCCATTCACTGTCTCCCTTCTTTCTGTCTCTCTCTGCTTGCAAATAAATAACATTTTGTAAATTTAAAATAAAAAATCCTAAATTAGAGGAATGGTTATAAATTTTAGCACAATTCGTACAACCCACAGTGAACATTCTCTTTACTCACAGATTTTTGTTCAGGGTATGCATGGCTCTGGAGTCTTGCATAAACCTCTATTTTCTAAGGAATGAAATGAGAAATAAAATTTAACATTGACAGAAGTCCCCACACGTCTTGAAGGCAGCAGAATACCGGCAGCGTACTAACCTCACCGTCAGTACTCAGATGGGATTGCTGACACCAGTCTCTCAACGTGTCCCTGGTCACCATGTGAATGGGAGGCAGAGATGCCGGCAAAGGAAGGCTTGGCGCCTTCAGTCTGGGTTTGGGGGTCCACACTGGCTTATTCAGATGATCTGAGGAAGGAATGGAGCCAAAGTAGTAATAATCCAATGCATATTTAATATTTTCTTACATTTCTCCCAAACTAATTTGCACATATAGACACCTTTTTTTGCTTGTGTTATGAGGTAACAGACTAAGAAATTAAAGTACATACCCAAGGTCATATGGCCATTAAAATAATAGGCCTGGTACTACTTAATCAAACCTTTACTTGTAGTCTGCATTCCATGGTTTTGTTTATTTTATAATTATGGAAGCTGTCCTGAATTATTTTTTTGGTTGTTTGTTTAAAGGTATTACATGGTTAAATGGCAGGGACAAAAAGCTTTCTTTTCCTGGGCTTCCCACAGTTGCTGACTGAACAATCTCTGTTCTCTCACCTTTCTTGCTTTTTCTAGAACATTCAGGTCTGCTGTCTGAATGACTGGTGTCGTCAATGGAAGAAACATTTCGTTCCTTTAGACGCTCTGTGGTCGGCTCCGGGAGAACTGGGTACAGTGTTATGATCACATTGTCCTCTAATTCCTCCCCAATCACTTCCTGTAAAAAAGAAGAGCCAAGCGGCAATTCTCATTTGACGCCGCCCACCAGGACCCCTTTCATGTTCAAGGCGACACTGAAGACCCAGTGGGTAAAGTGAGTTCCTGAGACTCTTGGAAATGATGTTGATTAGCAGAATCTATGAGTCAAGGGAAACTATGACCTTGTGAGCAAGTCAATTACACATGGATGATGCGAGCAAACAGAAGCCAGGGCTCGAGTCTGAGGGTTCCCCCATTTTTCCTTTGCTTCCCACAAACCGAAGGAATGTGTTCTTGCCTGTTTCAAGCTAGGCCAGTTCGCCCCCAGTCCACTCCTGGACTTTCCACCCTGCTTGCCTGGTGCCCGATAAGCCACTGTGGTTCAGATTACAACCCCACAACAGCCTAAACTTTGGGCACCACGCAGATTCTTCAACAGTCTGGTACCTGGAGGGTCAGAATGCCATTTAAAAATTTCTGTGCAAAGAGAGAGGAAGGAAGGGGAGAGGATGGGTGAGCCAGGACCTCTTACCTCTGCAAAGGAACTCCAGATGCTTGTTCAACTTTGTTCATCTGGCTTTACATGGGTACTGGGGAATCGAACCTGGTCCTTAGGCATCACAGGCAAGTGCCTTAACCACTGAGCAATCTCTCCAGTCCCCAGAATGCCATTTTTTGTGTGTATTTTAGGTGGGAGTCTTAACTGTAGCCCAGGATGGCCTCAAACTCCTAACAATCTGGTTTCAATGTCCCCAGTGCTGGGATTACAGATGTTAGCCACCACACATGACCCCAATGACTACCTTTACTGTTAAGATCCAACAGTATCTTAGTGTTGTGTCAATGTGCTCAACAGCGAAAAGCAGGTAGGAAGGAAGGAATGAGCAGGGGCTGGAGAGATGGCTCAGTGGCTAAGACATTTGCCTTCAGTGCCTAAGACCTGGGTTCAAATCCCCAGTACCCACATAAACCAGATGCCAAGTGGCACATGCATCTTGAGTTCTTTTGCAGTGGCTAGAGGCCCTGGTGAGCCCATTCTGTTCTTCTGTCTCTCTCTGCTTACAAATAAATATAAAGGAAAGGAAGGAAAGAATAAACAGACAGCTGTGGGCAGTGTCTTCTGCTTACCTCCTAACCTGTATGGTATACTTGGAAGCCTTCTATTCATTGAAAAATGACAAATCAACCAGGCGTGGTGGGTGGTGCACACCTTTAATCCCAGCATTCAGGAGGCAAAGGTATGAGGATTGCAGTGAGTTCAAGTCCACCCTGAAACTACGTAGTGAATTCCAGGTCAGTCTGGGCTAGAGGGAGACCCTACCTCGAAAAACCAAAAAAAAAAAAAAAAAAAAAATCCAAAAACCAGGTGGAGCAAGCCTTAGCTCTCAGCACTGAGAGGCTGAGGTAGGAGAATCATTGTGAGTTCAAGGCCAGCCTAGACTAGAGTGAGACCCTACTTTGGGGGAGGAGGAGGAGGAGGAGGAGAGAGAGAGAGAGATCATTGATCTTGGCCCTGGGTTTAATTCCCCAGTACTCACATAAAGCAGATGCACAAATGGCACATGTATCTAGATTTTATTTGCGTGGCAAATGGCCTTGTGTGCCCATGCCCCCCTCTCCTCTCTCCTTGTAAATTAATAAAATTTAAAATAAAAAGTAGCCGGGCTTGGTGGCACACACCTTTAATCCCAGCAATGGGGAGGATCGCCGTGAGTTCTTGGCCAGCCTGAGACTACATAGTGAATTCCACGTCAGCCTGGGCTACAGTGAGACCCCATCTCAAAAAACCAAATTTAAAAAATAACCATTGACATTTATGGAACATTTCTTTTTACTCCCTCTGAAATATATGCAGTACGTCAATCATGAGAAAGAACATTCCGGATAAAGGCAGGGGCTGGTCCTTGAATGTGGTACAGGAGCCCTGTAAATATATTAATTTTCTCGTCATTTCTCCTCTGGTCAGCCCATCTGCTATCAGGGCATCGGGGAGTTGCTTACTTCTCACCTCTGAGGGGAAAACAAGCCAAAAGAAAGGGCTTCTTTCTACAAAATTATCTTTAAAGACTCTACAATTTTTGTTTTCTGACAAATGTTTGCTTCTTGACTAGGAGACAATTTCTTTTTAGTCTCAGTGAAACGTTTGCAGAGCATCAAACAAGGGAAAGAAATTCTTCAACAATCTATTTGCAAAGAAGACAAGGTTGTTCCAAGAAGCAGGTTCCTAACACCCAGAAATTGTTACGTAGCAAGACAGAAATGTAAGGGAGATCCAGAAAGATCCAAAGCAGCTCTGCTAGATTTCTACAAAGTGAAGAGAACGTACCTTCTCGTGGGTATTACAAGCTGAGTCTTCCATTGTCAGGGCTGCGCCGGGAGACAAAACCAGAGGACACAGCTATCTGCAGGCCTCTGAGGCTTTTCTAGGAAGCACCTCCTACTTCCGTTCCCAGAAGGCTTCCCCCTCCTCTACAATGTCATCATTTTATGGGTTTTAGTACCTCAGACCCCTATCTTGTCCACTGACAGTTGAATAGTAGTGTAACTCCAAAGCCATTGTTAAAGAAAAAAAAAAAGGACATTTTGTGCAAGGTTTAGTGACAATCCAGACATGGAAGTAGAGACAGGAGGGTCATGAGTTCAAGACCAACCCTTCCTCTGGGTGTGGTCAATGTCCAAAGTGCTGAGGATGAGCCAAGGTCGTACTTTACAATAACAACTAGCCAGGCATGGTGGTGCACGCCTTTAATCCGAGCACTGAGAGGCAGAGGTAGGAAGAGCGCTGTGAGTTCAAGGCCAGCCTGGAACTTCAGAGTGAGTTCAAGGTCAGTCTTGGATTTAGAGTGAGACCCTAGCTCGAAACAAAACAAGCAAACAAACAAAATTAGAAAGCACATGCAAAAGGGCTGGAGAGATGGCTCAGCAGTTAAGTCACTTGCCTCCAGTGCCTAAGGCCCCGGGTTCAATTTCCCAGGTCCCGCATAAGCCAGACCCACAAGGTGGTGGCCCTGGTGCCTTCTCTCTCTCTCTCTCTCTCTCTCTCTCTCTCTCTCTCTCTCTCTCTCTCTCTCTCTGCTTGAAAATGAATAAAAAAAAAGCACATGCAAAGATAAGGGTCATGTTCAGTTTATTGTGAAATTGGTTGAAAATCTAAATTATGGGGTCCTGAATCAGCTCTTTGACAAGTCCCAGCAATGAGCCCTTAGGCATTTCTGCTAAAGGCTAGAAGCCCAGGCTAAAGATTGGATCTAAGCCCCTGGAGCTAGGCAGTTTCTGGTCGATAATGCTCCTCCCTTGCAGGCTAGAAAATGAATGGGGCCCTGAGAACTGTGGGGCAGAAAGGACTCCTTCCCGCAAGGCCATGGCCTGCTGTTTGGTCTGGATGATTTAGGAAGGTGTCCTCCGAGAGGTTAGCTGACTCCATTGACTTTACTCCACACCCCAGAACATTGGTGTTACGTCACCTAAATATCGTGTTTTCCTGGAATTGTTCTGCAGTTTTAAAATGTCATGTTATAAGAAAATTCAAACATATAGAAAAATAAACACTAATGTAAATTTCCATATATTTATCATGAAGCTTCAGCAAATGACTGAATTGATATCTTATTAAGCCTTATCGTTGAAGCAAACAGACCTCGTATTACCTCGTATTTCATTTATAAATAAAGAAAAATCTCATAGATTATGAATGAAGGAGAAAATGGTATTTTGTTTTGTTGCTGGATTTTTTTTGTTTTGCTTTTTTTTTTTTTGCTTGTTTTGTTTTGCTATTTCAAGGTAGGGTCTCACTCTAGCTCAGCCTGACCTGAATTCACTCTGTAGTCTCAAGATGGCCTTGAACTCTGCGATCCTCCTACTTCTGCCTCCCCAGTGCTTCCATTAAAGGCCTGCACCACCACGCCCAGCTTGTTTTTTACTCTTTAAAAAATATTTTCATCACTGGGCGTGGTGGTGCAGGCCTTTAATGGAAGCACTGGGGAGGAGACCGAGTTGGAAGGATCACCATGACTTCCAGGCCAGCCTGAAACTATATAGTGAATTCCAGACCAGCCTGGGCTAGAGAGAGAATTTACCTTAAAAAACAAAAACATCTTTGAAGCCAGGTGCACACCTTTAATCCAAGCAGTCAGGAGGCAGAGGATGGCTGAGTTCAAGGCCAGCCTGGAACAAGAGTGAGTTTCAAATCAGCGTTGGCTACAGTAAGACCCTACTACGAAAGATACAAAATAATAAAATAATATTTTTATTTTTTAAGAGAGAATGGGCATGACAAGGTCTCTTGCCACTGCAAACAAACTCTAGACACACGTACCACTTGTGTGTCTGGCTTTACGTGGTGACTAGTGAAGTGAACTTGGGCCTTTAGGCTTTGCAAGCACCTTCAACTGCTGAACCATCTCCATGAAACTGCCAGGAAGACCCCACTCCACAGCACTGCCTGCCCCATCCTCTGGCTTTGCAGACGCTTTCTACCTCTTCTTTAGCAGTGTACCTTGAGCCTTGGAGGGGTGACACAGATGTCCCGCATTTAGGGCTGAGCACTCATATTCTCAGCACTTTGACCAATACATCTCGCTCTCGATGACGTAATGGCCCTCAGTGCTTCATTTCTCCGCTTGTGGGCATCAATACGATTTACTTTTTTAAAATTTTTCTCTATTATCATTTTTTGGACTTTTCGAGGTAGGGTCTCCGTCTAGCCCAGGGTGACCTGGAATTCACTATGTAGTCTCAGGGTGGCCTTGAACTCATGGCAGTCCTCCTACCTCTGCCTGGTGCTTGGATTAAAGGTGTGCACCACCACACCTGGCTCAATACAATTTAGTAACTGGCCAACTCACTGTGTTTGTACACACTTGCAGATTTGTGTGTACATATGAAGATATCTCACTAAATTGCCCAGCCTGGCCTTGAACTCACTCCAGACTAGACAGGCTGTGATTCCCCTGCCTCAGTATCCTGAGCAGCTGGAATTACAGGCCTGAGCTACCAAACTCAGCTGAGAATAATTGTTTTCTCTACTTTCTGGATTATCCTACCTCCAATATCCAGTCCATTAACGATTCTTCCCACATTTGCCTCCAGCACCACCTTCTGAGGCCAACTCAAGACTTCTTAGTGAAATAGACATTCTAAATGGTCTATAGTACAGATCAGTATCATCTGACCCCTGATCTTTTATCTACCCTTTGTGTATCTGTGGTATGGGCAACTGAACCCAAGGTCTCTGGCGTGCTAAATAAGTGCTCCTGAGCTATCTCAAGTGCTTGATTTTTTTTTCTTTTTTCTGTTCCTTTTCAGGTTTGGGGGGGGGAAGTTCTCATTATAGCCCAGGCTGGCCTCAAACTCATGACATTCCTCCTGCCTGAGGTTAAGTGCTTTGGTTTTTCTAAAAAAAAGAATATATTTGTGAGGAGATGGAAAGAGGGAATGGGTGGAGGGTACACCAGGGTCTCTTGCCACCACAAACGAATTCCAGGCCCATATGTCACTTTGTGTATCTGGCTTTACAGAGATACTGGGGACTTGAACCTGGGCCAGCAGGCTTTGTAAGCCTTCAGCCAGAGTCATCTCTCCAGCCTGTTTAAATTTTTTTTATATATATATTTTTTTATTTATTCATTTTCAAGCAGAGAAATACAGAGAGAACACCAGGGCCACCACCTTGTGGGTCTGACATATGTGGGTACTAGGGAATTGAACCCGGGGCCTCACCAGAAGCACCAGAAGCAAGTGCCTTAACCGCTGAGCCACCTTTCCAGCCCCAGTTTAATTTTTTGAGACAGGGTCTTATGTGGCACAGAACTCTATGCAGCTAGGTTGGCCTTGAACTTCTAATCCTCCCTGCTCTACCTATGAAGTGCTAGGATTAAAGACATGGGTACACATGGTGGTACAGTTCTGAAGTCCTAGCTGGAAGCTGAGCGTACCCTACCAAGCTACATCCGGGTCCCTTTCAGGACATTAGCAGGACTTCAGAGCTCAGTGCGATGGACTGTGTGATGAGTTCAAGGCTGGCCTGAGCTCTAACCCTGGGCAAGTGTGAGACCCTGTGTCCAATAAAGAGACTGGTGTTTGCCTAGCATGCAAGAAGTCCTGTGTCCCCAACACCAATGATAAGGTGCTGTATGTCTGTGATCCCAGCACTTGAAGGTGGAGGCAGGAGAATCAAAAAGTTTGAGAACAATATGGGCTTCGTGAGACCCCGTCTCATGACACATATATATGTAACGTTTATGGTAAAAAAGACATAACACTTATGGTCAAATACTTTGTGTATAGTTTTTGATTTTTACATATAAATAGCCCCAACAAACTGCCACCCAAGAGTCAATAATAATGGTAGTAGATCTTTTACGTAAGAGGGCCAAACTGTTTTAGTGGTAGTTATTACTTTGTAGAAACTCAAGCTTAATTAAGGAGGTCAGAAACATAAAAATGGAGCCCTACAGAGGCTCACCTCGTAATTATACTGGGAAAAACACGAATCAGGACTCATTCTTCCCCATGATTAGATTCCCATTAGGTCTTTTGGGCTGAGTGATAATTATGCACTTCCCATTGTAGCGCAGACACATTCCAGTTTTTAATTCCTGCTCGTGCTGCTTTGAAGAAACAGCTAAGGTGGTCATAACCAAATTTCAACTTTTGGGGAGGGCAATCATTAGATTGAACATAAGGCCTATGCCGATTCAACACGCTACCACTGAGCTATTTCCTCAGTCCCATGTTGTTTTTAAAACAGTCTCACCAGATCGAACAGGTTGACCTGCCCCAGCTTCCCAGAGTAGCTGGGATTACAGGTCTTTGCACTCAAATTTCAGTTTTTCCTGCAAAGCTTCGTCTTGCCAAAGTGTAGAAATTTACTTGGCTTATTTTTAGGTGAATTAGTTGCAACTCAGTGAACTGAAATTTTTTTAAAATTTCCCAGCTCTTTTTTTCCCTTACCCAGAGAAGAACTCACATCACCTTCCTGCAGACATGGCAGGTCCTCTGACTTCATCACCTTCTCTCCAGAGTCTTCCATGTCCTTTTCGGAGCCAGGGAACCCCAGAGAGCTGGCTTCAGAGCCCTCACACCATCGTTCCACTTCACATCCAGCCACACCACACACACTGTGGGCACGGACCTATCTGCATGGCTGTGACTTTAATATCCAGATAGGAAACTGAGGTACCAATCTGCCATGGAGTTCATCCGAGGCAGAGGGGAGAATTCAGCCCTAGCTTGCTATCTCTCGTTCAGAGCAAGGGAGACAGAAGCGGGAAGGGAGGGCATATCATAACAAAAGCAAATAAGACATGTCAATGACACCAAATAATCTCACAGACCACATGCTTCTTCCTCCCTAAATAATAAGTCATCCCCTGGAGAGCCAAGGAAACTCTTTAGCCATCTTAACATTATGGACTGATTCTCTATGCCTGGCATAAAGGACAATGGCTGGTGACATTACTCCCATGACACCCCAAAACAGTAGGGAGTTAATGGAGGGGAAGCTTTTTCTCAGCTCTTCCCACCTTGGAGGGGTGTCACCACCCTGCTTCCCTGACCTAGGCACTAGCCTGTTTAGTCAAAGTCAGTTTAAAAAAGATGACACTGAGAAGGTAGGAAGGGACATGGGGCAAAACCGCCCCATAAAAGGAAACAGACATGAAATAAAAATCCAGAAAGCAGACTTACTGTAATATTTTGCAACGCTACGAAACAAATGCAAACACTACACACTAAGAGTATCATACAACTCAGGGGAGGGGGTGGCTGCTCCATCTTTGTGAAGCCTTTCAGTGGGCAGCTTCAAATGTCCACCCTTCTGTGCTAATGACAGAACCAACCAACCCACAGTGACCCTGTATCTCTGCTCCCAGGCCTGCTTGGAGCAGAAACAAGCCACATTCCTGTCTTCACACAACAGTGTCCACAGCCATCAGTCAACCCAGATGCGACTCTGCTGAGGGTTTTGGTGGCCCGACTGGCTTGTTTTTGAAGATGCTTACAGTTAAATGACTACTGAACAAGGGTCCAACAGTTTCTTGGTGGGATGGGCATCTGAGAGGGCACATGAGCCCTGAACAGTCTATCATGGCTGCAGTTCTGTAGGCCACTCCACAGTAACATGCGGCTAAAACCACCACACAGATGTTCCATTTTCTTGATTTTCCAATCTCACTCAAGGCTCTTAGTTAAGATCCTGTTCCTAGAAAACAAATGAAACATTTCTATTGATTGATTGCTTGATTTAGGTTCCCACTCTCCCTCTCCAGCCATGTCTCATTCTTTTTAAAACATTCATTCATTCATTTGAGAGGTGCATGGGCACTCCAGATAAATGGCACTCTGTGGTTCTGACTTTACATGGGTGCTAAGAAATTGAACTAGGGCCAAACCCAGACAGCCAGGTTTTGCAAGCCAAGTACCTTTAACCACTTCCTCTCATATCTTAAATTCATTTGCCTCCAACTGCCAAGTGCTTGGATCACAGGTGTGCACGACCATGCCCACATAAATGTTTTAGAAAGAGGGAATCAGGACAAATTACCAAATGTCATCCTTTAAAATAGCCAAGGGGTTGAAGAGACGGCTCAGTGGCTAAGGTATTTGTCTATAAAGCCTAATGACTGACATTCAATTTCCCGGTACCCACACCAGATGTACAAAATGGTCCATACATATGGAGTCCATCTGCAGTGGCTGGAGACCCTGGCATGCCCATTTTATCTATCTTCTCTCTCTGCTTGCAAATAAATAAAAATATTTAAAAAAAACAACTAAGAGTAGGGCTGAAGAGAAGACTCGGCAGTTGCTTGCAAAGCTTACCAGCCTGGGTTCAATTCCTCAGCTGCCCATGTAAGGACGGAAGAACATTTGTTTGTAGTATCAAGAGATCCTGGTGTGTACGTTCATGTACACACACACACAAAGCATGCATAATGCCCGATGTTCAATCATTAACACAGCATAAATCAAGTACAGCAGCTCAAGTTTATAATCCCAATCCCAGCACTGGAGAGGTGGGGGCAAGAAAACCAGAAGTTCAATGCCAGCTTTAGCTACACACTGAGTTTGAAGTCAGCCTTGGCTATTGAGACTATCTTAAAAAAATAAATAGAACAAAGCTGGGCATGGTGATGCACACCTTGCCTGTAATCCCAACACTGGGCGGCAAAGGTAAGAGGATCATCATGACTTCAAGTCCACCCTGAGACTAGATAGTCAATTCTTGGTCACCCTGGGCTACCCTACCTCGAAAAACCAAAGACAAAGAAAGAAAAAGTTCAAAACACCCACTACCAAAATGCCATCTCATAGAGAAGGCTCAGCAGTTAATGACACTGGCTTGTAAAGCTGATGGCCCAGGTTCAATTCCCTAGTTCTACAGAAAGCCACACACAAAGTGGTATATGTTTCTGGAGTTATTTCCCATGGCAGGAGGCCTTGGTACACATACACACACTCTCCCTCTTTGTCAAATCATGTTTAAAAACATAAATCCTTAGGAGTAGGTTGGAGGTGTAGATCAGTTGAAAAGCATGAGTAGAGTTCAACCCCAGCACAGCAAACAACAGTAACAAAATTTTAGAGCTGGAGAGATGACTCCGGTTAAGGCGCTTGCCTGCAGAGCCTAACCACTGGAATTCAATTCTCCAGTGGCCGCTTAAGGCCAGATTCACAAAGTGGTGCATGCATCTGGAGTCCGTTTTCACTAGCTGCCTAGAGGCCCCGATGCGCCCATTCTTTCTCTCTTTTCAATCTCTCTGCTTGCAAATCAATAATATATATATATGTATATATATACATATATATATGTATATATATGTAACCTTACCTAAAAAACATGGTGTGGCTGGATTTAGCTCAGGATAGCCCTTACCTTAGCATGTGAGGTCCTAGGTTTGATACTTTGCACTGCTTATACAAACAGACCCCTGACCAGCCTCTCCCCTCCACCCAACCCAGAACTGTTTTGTCCTCCGTATTTTCACAAAATATACTTCACGTTCACAAAGTAGCTCCAATTCCCTCTCCCTCTGTCCTCTTCTCTCTTCCCATCATCCAACATCAATGTAACTATAACCTTGAATTTCTTCCAGTGATTTTTTTTTGGAGGGGCGTGGGTGGGTGGGTTGGGGGAGTGCTGGGCATAAAACTCTGGACCATGTGCACGCTAGGTTAAGTGTCCTAATTCCCGAGCTACATCCTCATCCCAAACTTCTGTTAGTTCTAGGATCCAAGCAAGCACGTGACTTACTTCTTCTTTGGATTCATCTGACATTATGTGAGGCACCCACCTCCTTCCCCATTCTGCACACATTATCAGTTTGGGCAGTGTATTATTTACTTACTTACTTATTTAAACTGCAACCAATCTACACTTCCAGCCCCAGGCAGCAAATTAATGAATTAATTAAATTTCACAGAGAGAAAGAATGGGCCAGGGCCTCTAGCTACTCCAAAGAATTCCAGACACATGTGTCACCTTGTGCATTTGGCTTTATGTGGACACTGGGGAATCGAACTTGGGTCCTTCTGCTTTACTGACAAATGTCTTAACCTCTAAGCCATTTCTCCAGTCCCCAGGCAGCAAATTTTATTTTTTTCACTTTTGAGACAGTCCATGCTTGCTGGCTTCAAACTTGTTATGTAGCAGAAGATGAACTTGAACTTCTGATCCTCCTACCTCCAGCTCTTGTGCTAGGATTACAGCACGTGCCACCAGGCCTGGTTTTAGGAGCTACTGGTCATTCAATCCTCCCCCACACCACCACGAAGCAGTCATACAAGCCTGCAACTTCAGCTCTAAGTTGTTTACTTCCTTAGTACCATTCTCCAAGACATGGCTTCTACCTCCTTTCTATCTAGTCTATTCTTGAAGAAATCTCTTCCTAGTCCAGCACTCAGGAGGCGGAAGTGAGCAAGTGAGTCCAAGTCTAGCCTAGGCTACCCAATGAGACCTTTATTTCAAAACAAAACAAAAAGCCGGCGGGCATGGTGGCTCATGCCTTTAATCCCAGCACTGGGGGTGGGGGGAAAGCAGAGGTAGGAGACTACGTAGTGAATTCCAGGTCAGCCTGGACTAGAGCAAGACCCTACCTGGAAAAAAAAATAAGAGTAAGGCCAGGCACCAGAGGTAGGAGAATGGCTTTGAGTTCAAGGCCACCCTGAGACTACATAACGAATTCCAGGTCAGCCTGGGCTATAGCGAGACCCTATCAAATAAAGAATAATATGGGAATAGGAAGGGAATTATACCTGACCTCCTGTATACGTGCACAGGCACCTGCGCACGCACACACACACACACACACACACACACACACACACACATGCAAAATTGTATTCACATGTATATACACATTTTAAAAAAAGCAACCCAAAATCACAAACACATCATTAAGATTAATGTGTATGTGTCCCTGTCAAATCAGCCAAGTGCCTACTTTTAGTTGTAGCAAAGCAGTTAGTTACCTCTGAACACATTTGGGGCAAAGCATATTGTCCTCCAGGTGAGGGGGTGGGAATGTGCAGGCAGGAAGCAAGAAGAGAGCGCTAACTTGACCTTTCTTTCCAGGTACCCAGGCTTGTCCGGCGTGAAACTGCAGCCGCACCCAACCATCAGTGTCCACAGGCAGACTTCTCCCATGGACCACGCACCACCTGTCAGCTATGGACGGGAAGGAAAGACATTTCGTATGAACACACCACAAATAGATGCTCACATTCAAAACTGTCATGACCTCACACTCTTGATTGTATTACCTTTTTCAAATGTCAGCCCTAAGGTATGACCACGGAATCCTAACTTTCCTCAAATGCATCTTGTTTCCTTCTAGGAAAATATCCGAGAGCTCCAGGCCGTAGAACTGTGCACACAGCTCAGTGATGGAGTCTCTGCTTAGCATACATGAGACCCTGAATCTGACACCCCCCAAAATTAAAGGCTTTCTTAAAATAGGGGCAAGACATCTCAACTCTTACCACCCGGAATACTTGTATGTATGTACAGGTGTATTTGCACGACTTACACAGGCGCCCAAGCTGACCTAACTTGGGTGACTTCTTCCTCTGGGATTCTAAGTATGATAATACCACACCTGGCTGAGGCATGGCTGTCTTCCATTACATTTGTTTTTTTGGTAATTCTTTCTATATGAATTTTGCATTAATTAACTGTGTCTAAAAGAGTTTCACATAAGCCCAGAAGGGCTAGGGATACAGCTTAGTTGGTTGGGACGCACAAAGCCCTGGGTTTGATCCCAGAACCACATAGACCATAGAAGCACATCCTAGTATTCCCAGCACTAGGGGGGTAAAGGTCAAGCCAGCCTCAGACCCCAATGAAACCCTGTCGCAAATGAAAAAGATGAGATGAAATGAAAAGCAAACTCTGGGGCCCCACTCTAGACAGGAATCAGAAAAGTCACTGTGGATGGGGCCCAGGGATCATCGGTCCTGGAGGAAATCTGAGACCACCAGCGCAGAGTTCCCTCCGCAGAGTTCCCTCCCGTTCCCCATGGGCCTACCGTAGGTCTCCGGTGGAGCCTCAACCTTCACGTCCTCCACCCTCCCGGCATTGGATGCGATCCTGGCCCAGGAGGCCAGCACTGCCTCTGGGGCAGTGGTGGTCACCACAGTGGTACTGACTTCTTCATAAAGAACAGGGGGTTCATGAAGAGCAGGTACATGCTCCTCTTGGACAGGGGCCAATTCCAGGGGAGAGGTCTCCTCAAGATACAGCTGTGGCTCAGTGATGTCCAGGGGCACTTCCACCTTGGATTTTCTTTGTGTTGCCTTCACCCTGGCCTCTTTTGGTGTCTCGGGAATGTTCAGCAAATAGGACTGGCAGATGAGAGTAATAATGGAAATGAGAAAGTGCTATCATAAACAGGACCTCCAGGGCTGGAAGGCGATGGTGACAGCATAGTTTCAGACAAGGTCAAGAGATCTAGGACACCTGGAGAGAGAGCTCAGTGTGGAGTGCTTGCCTACCATGCACAAAGTCCTAGGCTCAATACACAGAACTGGAAAAAGAGAAGAGAGAGAAGAGAAAAAAGAGGAGAGGGGGAGGGGGAGGGAGGAGAGGAGAAAGAAGAGAAAGAGAAGAGAAGAGAGAGAAGAGAAAGCTAGCAAAACATGGTGATTCCCTCCCCCACCCCACTGGGCCTGAGGCCTTCATGACCCCACAGGGACTACCACAACCCCACTGAGGAAGAACCCCAGGGCAATGGGAACTGGGGCAAAAAGAAAAAGAGACTATAGCTTGTTATATAAAATTAAAAAAAATCATAGTGACTGTTAATAATATCTTGGGAAAATTGCTATGTTGTTTTGAGTGCTCCTGAGCTGAGCAGGAGTACAGTGGTCCACTATGACTTCAGCTATTCAGAAGGCGGAGCAACAGCTCAAAAGCAGTGCCTGGAGCTGGAGAGATGGCTCAGCAGTTAAGGCACTTGCCTGCAAAGTCTAGTGACCCTGGTTCAATTCCCCACTACCCACATAAAGCCAGATACATAAAGTGACGCATGCATCTGGAGTTCCTTTGCAGTGGCTAGAGGCCCTGGTGCACCCATTCTTTCTCTCTCACTCACATTGTTTCTCTGTACTTGCAAATGAATAAATAAAAATATTTAAAAGGGGCTGGAGATGGCTTAGACGGTAAGGCTCTTGCCTGTAAAACCTAATATCCAGAGTTCAATTCTCCAATACCCACATAAAGCCATATGCACAAAGGGACACATGCATCTGGAGTTGATGTGCAGAGGTTAGAGGCCCTGGTGCACCCATTCTCTATCTGTCTGTCTGTCTCTGCTTGCAAATAAATAAAGATATTTTTAAAATTAACAAAAAGCAGTGCTGAGCCAGGCAGAGAGGAGGATCTCTACGAGCTTGAGGCCAGCCAAGGAATAAAGAGTGAGTTCTTGGTCAGTTTGGGCTTGAATGTGACCGTACCTTGAAAACAAACATACAAAATATAAATTGGATTCCTGGATTCAAGCCCACCCAGGGACACACACACGTAAAACAGGAGCTGGGTGTGGTGGTGCATACCCTTTAATTCTAACACTCAGGAGGCAGAGGTACGAGAATCACTGTGAGTTCAAGGCCAGCCTGAGACTACATAGTGGATTTCCAGGTCAGCCTGAGCTAGAGCGAGACCCTACCTCGGAAAAAAAAAAGTGTAAGATGGTAAGATGGAGAGTGATTGAAGAAGATGCCTGACATTGACCTCTAGCCTTCATATGAACACATGTGAACACACACACACACACACACACACACACACACACACACACACAAAGAGACAGTTGAGGAAGGAAGGCAACCACAAGAGGAGGATTTTAAAGAATGCCTCCAGTGCCTAAGGCCCCAAGTTCAATTCCCCAGGACCCACGTAAACCAGACCCATAAAGTGGTGGCCCTGGTGCTCACTCTTTTCTCTCTCTCTCTCAAAAAAGCTAGGCATGATAGGGCTGAGGAGATGGCTCAGCAGTTAAAGGTGCTTGCTTGCAAAGCTTGCTGGTATGAGGTCTATTCTCTAGCACCCATTAAGACAGATACAAAAAGTGGTACAAGCTTCTGATGTTCATTTGTTATATATATTTTTTTAAGTGAGGTAGCCAGGCATGGTGGCATATGCCTTTAATCCCAGCATTCAGGAGACAAAGGAGGATCACTGTGAATTCAAGACCAGCCTGAGACTAGAATAAGGAGCAATTTTCTGTGGACCTTTTGAAAGCTGGAAGTGTATAATCCCAGCACTTGAAGGTGGAGCCTCAAGTATCCAAGGCCACGCTGTACTATACAAGTTCTAGACCAGCCTGGGCTATAGGAGACAATGTCTCAAAAAAATTATAATAGAGGCTGGAGAGATGGCTCAGCAGTTAAGGCACTTGCCTCTAATGCCTAAGGCCCTGGGTTCAATTCCCCAGGACTCACATAAGCCAGACCCACAAGGTGGTGGCCCTGGTGCCCTCTCTCTATCACTCTGCTTAAAAATGAATAAATAAAGTATTTTTTAAAAATTAAAATAAGCTTGTACGTATGTTCATTAGCTCATGTTTAACAGTATGTTATATATTATAAACGAACATGGTAAACCAGGTATGTCATTATACTCCTACAATTCCAGCAGAGGCAGTATGATTGGTCTATAAATGAGTTCTAGGTCAGCTACATAATGAAACCCTATGTCAAAAATCAAGCAAAAACAAAATAAAAACAGTAAGCCAAGTATGGTAAGGCACACCTGCATTCCTAGCACTGAGGCTAAGAGACTCAAATTTTAGGTCAGTCTGGACTATGCATGAAGACTCTACACAAAAAATGTAAAGAAAAAACCAAAACAAACAAAAAACAAAGAAGACGGAAAAGAGAGACCTCAGTTTTACTACTACTCTTTGCAGAGTTGGGTAAAAAGTGAAGACAGGGAACAGGCGTGGTGGAGGACGCCTTTAATTCCAGCACAGGGGAAGCAGAGGTTCCCAGGGCGCTGTGAGTTCGAGGCCAGCCTGAGACTACATAGTGAATTCCATCCAGGGCAGCCTGGGCTACTAGAGGAGACCCTACCTTGAAAAGCCAAAAGTGGGGACAGCACAGTACAGTCCTTAGAATAGAGAGTAGACAAGGTGGGCTTGGCGAATCATCACCCCAACTGGGGAGGCTCAGGTAGAAGAACCTTGATTTAGAGTCCAGCCTGGCCCACACAGCAAACCCTGTCTCAACAATACATGAACAGTTACCTTTTGCTTCGGGAAGGCGTATTCACAGAGTCGTTTATACGCATCCAATTTCTAATACAATGGATAAAAAAAATTGTTAATGAAAGTAAGGATCCCACACCTCCCCCTCCTCCCCCGAGCAGGGTGCCTCCGCTGGATGCTCACCTGGCCCTTGGAGCTCAGCCTTAACTGTTGACACCAGGCCCTCAAAACATCTCTGTGGATCAGGTTGATTGGGGGCAGTTCGGCAGGCAGAGGAGGAATCGGTATCTTTTTGCGAGGCTTTGGAGTCTCCTTGTCTGGTGCCTGCTCCTTTGGCTTGGAATCTGAAGAAGGGAATTAAGTTAGGAAGGATTAACTTTTGTGTGGCTATGGAGAATTCTGAGAGCACACTCACTTTTGCTTCTCATAGACCCACCCCCACAATGTACAGTCGGATGGTTCAACGACCTGGAAAGATCATTGAACTTGAACTTGCACCACAGGACAGACTCCATGGGACACAAACCTAAAGCTCAACACTTTTCAAGGCCAGTTTGATTTCCTTAAATTCCCTGCCTCACATCCTTGGGGAGAAGGAGGCTCCAACTCACAGAATGTCCCAGGGGAGTGACTGAAGCCTCGGACTACAGATCAGCTGTACTCAGAGGTGTCCTGTCCTGTCACCACAGAGCAAGCTAAGCACAGATCCCAAGCCCTGGGCTTCTGCAGGCCCACCCCGCCAGGCTCCCAGCTGCTGCTGTGCTTCGTGGTCACAATTCAGCAAAGAGTCTGGGAACGCATGATGAAGACAGACAGACGGACAGACAATAAGAACACTAAGCATCATTACAGTTTACCGAGTAAATAAACGACCGCCAGACCCTCCCCGCATCTCTAGTTTAAATAAGTTCTGAAGATCTAAACCGCAACTCCAAGCAGCAAGTGAAGGCAGAAGCAAGTATACTTTGGAAATGAAAAGTTCATTTTAAACAGGGGCCTGGTGGCCTTTAATCCCAGCACTTGGAAGGCAGAGGATCCCTGAGTTCGAGGCCACCCTGAGACTAGTGATTCCAAGTCAGCCTGGGCTAGAGCGAGACTCTACCTTGAAAAAATAATTTTTTATTTAAAAATGATCATTAAGAAAAAAAGGCTTTACAGATGTCAGAATTAGTAAAATCCAAAAATACAGTGAGGAAATTTGTTCCTCTCAGTTTCTTGGACCTAAGGAAGTGGGGTTTGAGCTTTCCTAGACGTCTTACCTTTGTCTTCTTTTTTTTTCCGTTTTTTCCCCTTGGCTGGAGACTTCGGGTTCGGTGTGTTTAGTTGACTAGACATGGCGCCTACCTCTTCTTCCCTCGTGAAGATCGACTGGGGGGAGGGAGGGGAGAGAAACTTGGTTAGTCCTCCCCCTGGCACCTGCCAAGGCCCGCAGACTATCACTTTAAAAGTTCCACTTCCAGGCACACAATGAAGCCAACCTAAAAACACAAAAGCTAAGCCTGGGGACACACCTGTAACCTCTGCACATGAGGAGGGAGGGGATGCTAGATGCGACCCTCAAAAGAAATGAAAGAAACAAGTGCTGGGGGTTAGAATGAGACTGCACATAAGTAAATAACTAATTTATCTAAATAAATACTTTTTAAAAAATGTATTTTTAAAATAAAATTTTACTTAAAATATTTATGTTATTTTATAATAAAAGCCACATAAATAAATATAAGCCGGACATGGTGGTGCACACCTTCACTCCCAGCACTCTGGAGGCAGACGTAGGAGGATCGCCATGAGTTTGAGGCCATAAAAGACCCTACCTCAAAAGAAAAAAAAAGTGAAACTGAAGCTCATTGATTACCTGGCTAAGAACATTAGTGACAGATTAAATCCAAGGTCATTCTGCTTCCAAATCACCCCCAAGGACAGGCGACAAATTACCATTTGTATGTCACCATTATTACCTCACCG
>PVHP010003489.1:56432-69658 GCA_004024765.1 Zapus hudsonius
CTCTCTCTCTCTCTCTCTCTCTCTCTCTCTCTCTCTCTCTCTCTCTCTCTCTCTCTGCTTGCAAATGAACAAACAAGAAGTCTATGGAGGGGTCTTCCAGCCTCACCTTTCTCTCCCCTCACCTTCCCTTTCCTCCTGGGACAGCACCCCTCCAGCAGCCCCAACTCCAGATGTTTTTCGGTCATCTCCCCGAGCTCTGCGGGCTGCACCGCCCTGGGCTGCAACGCCCTGGGTTGCAAGTTCAAGGTCGCCCCTCCCCCGCCAGGGCCAGCACCTGACTCAGGTGAGCCCCCCACGGGTGGAAACCGCCCACTCACCTCCTCGCCTCGGGCCTCCTCCATGCTCAGCCTTTGCTCATGGACCGGATGAAAGGAAAGTTCTCCCTCATCCAAAAGGTCCCAGGTGGCTGACTGCCCTTCCAGAAGACTCCTTCCACTTCCTGTGGCCTTAAGACCCTCTTCCGTTCCCGCCCCTCCAGACCCCACCCCCGCCACCCCCACATTTGTGATGTTAAAATCCAGCCTTTGCAGATTCATGGAGCCTCTCTGGTTAGGGTGCTTCCTGACCTTTTCCTGGGAGCTCGTTTTAATTTGGGGTTTTACTCAGTCCAGGCTGGCCTGAAACTCTCCATGTTAGCCCCAGCTAATGCTGGGATTGCCGGTGTGCACCGCCCGCCTGAGGCGTGTTTGTTTTTCCTCCCAGTTAGGGACTAACTCTAGCCCAGCCTAACTTGGAGCTCTGTAGTCCCAGGCTGACCTTGAACTTGCAGCCATCCTCCCTACTGCTGGGATTAAATAAAACGCCAAGCCCTTCCCAAACTCCAGATTTAATACTGAAGTCTACTTTATTGAACTTCGGATCCTCCTGCCCCCAATTCCCAAATGCTGGGATTACAGGTGAGGGTCACCCCAGGTGGTCTCTGGTAGGGGGGTGCCTGGGATCAACCCCAGGGCTCCATACGTGCTAGGCAAGGACTCTACCAAGTGGGCGGCGTTCCTAACTCCTTTGGGGGCGGGGGCATAACTTCTGCCTCCTTTGAGACAGGGTCTCTTGGCCCTACAGAATAGCTGTCAGAAGGCAAACCTGAAGGCTATTGAGGGGCAGGGGGTCTGCATCCCAACATCATAGTGAAACACCCCCTAGACAGGATTTAAAAGATAATACGTCTTTTAAAATCTCACTTAACAAGTCTGTGTCTGTCTCTTCTCCTTCTCTCATTGCTAGGGACCCAACCACAGCTGGAGCATGGCAGGTCAAACCACCGAGCTAGATGCTCTTGTTGAGTGAGGTAGGGTCTCACTCTAGCCCAGGCTGCCCTGGAACTCACTCTGTTGTCCCAGGCTAGCCTCCAGCTCATCGTGATCTTTCACCAAAAACCCACTGATGCTCCAGGGAACGAACTCCCTAACTTGTCAGGCTTTCACTTTCTGACTCTAAATATCAAACTAATTGTATCTCCCCAGCGCCATCATTAGCACATGGAAAATTTCTGTATACATAGCAAAAGGCAAGTGTCAGGTGATACATTTCCAAGAGGAATTAAATAGACCAATGAGAACTAGTACTTCAGGGGCTTTATCACAGAGCTAAATCATTTTTTTCTTTCTTTCTTTTCTTTTCTTTTTTTTTTTCCCAAGTAGTTTCTCATTCTAGGCCAGGCTGACCTGGAATTCTGTAGTCCCAGGCTGGCCTTGAACTCATTGTGATCCTCCTACCTCTGTTCCCTGAGTCTTGGGACTATAAACCTCTGCTTGCCGGACCTCAGGACTAATTCTTGTCACAGAAACCCCAGCCCACACCACCCCTGTGTTCTATACATACACACAGATACATGCTCAGGCCAAACTCAAAACTTTTTTCTTTTTTTGAGGTAGGGTTTCATTCTAGCCTAGGCTGTTCTGGGTCTCTCTGTAGTCCCAGACTGACCTTGAACACATTGAGATCCTCCTGCCTCTGCCTCCCAAGTCCTGGGAATTTAAGACATGCACCAACCCCTGCTTTTTTGTTGTTGTTTGTTTGTTTGTTTGTTTGTTTTTAACGTAGTCTCATGTAAATGAGGATTGTCACAAACTCCTCATCCTTCTGCCATAGGTGTGTCTCACCAGGCCTGGCTTCCTATATGTGTGTATTTCTGAGGCAGTGTCTCACTGTAGCCCAGGCTGACCTGGAACTCACTCGGTAGCCACCAGAGGGGTCTCCAACTCACTGATCTCCTACCTCAGCCTCCCGAAATGCTGGGATTAAAGATGCGCACTTCACACCTGCTTTGCTGCTGCTTGTCTCCTTTCTAAAATGTGGTTTTGTAGCTGAGGTTGGCCTTGAGTTTAAGATCCTCCTCTCTCAGTTTCCTAAATGCTGGCATCACAGCGATGACCTCCAAATTAGACCCCACCCAGTCTTCATCCAACCACCCTCCCAGGAGGACGACTTCCAGGGGGCACACCTCTGATGGGAGTGTGCCCCAGGAGGCCATTCAGCTCTGGCATCTCAGTGATTCAGAGAATAGCAAGGCAAATTGTATGAAGCCTTTTACATACATAACCGTTCTAAGGAATTGGGATTTAGAATAGAATAGTTTATAAAATGCTCACCTTTATTCCAGCACTGGGGAGGCTGATGGAAGAGGATCGCTGAGAGTTCAAGGCCAGCCTGAGACTACAGAATGAATTCCAGGACAGCCTGGGCTAGAGTGAGACCCTATCTTGAAAAACAAACAAGCAAACAAGGCTTGGGCTGGGGAGATGGCCCATCAATTAAAGGTAGTTGCTTGCCATAACCTATCTGTGGGATTCAACCTTTAAACCAACCATGTAAACCAGAGAAAACCATTTGGCTTTCATTTGCAGAGGCAAGAGGCCTTCGTGCATACATCACTCTCCCCCCCACCCCACCCCACCCCACCCCCCACACACACAGAGCAATCTTCCTACCTCTGCCTCCCTGGTGCTGGGATTAAAGGCATGTGCCACCATACCAGGTATAATAAAAAAAAAAAATACAGGCTATGAGCTAAAGAGGTGGCTCAGCAGTTAAAGGCCCTTGCTTGCAAAGCCTGTAGACCTAGGTTCAATTTCCCAGCCCACTATTAAGCCAGATGCATAAAGTATCACTTACATATGGAGTTCATTTACAGTGGCAAGAAGCCCTGGTGAGCCCATATTCACCTACTTAACTTCTATTCCCAAATAAATAAAGTATTTTTTTTAAATAAAAATGAGGCCAGGCATGGTGGAGCATGCCTTTAATCCCAGCAGTAAGGAGGCAGAGATAGGAGGATCGCTGTGTGAGTTTGAGGCCAGTCTGGGACTACAGAGTGAGATCCATCCAGGTCAGCCTGGGCTACAGAGTGATATCCAGGTCAGCCTGGGCTAGACCCTACCTGGAAACAAACAAACAACAAAAAAGCAGGCTAGTTTGTCAGACATAGTTGCTCATACCTCGAATCCTAACACTCTGGAAGCTGAGGCAGGAGGATTTCTAAGTTCAAGGTCAGTTTGGGTTACTGAGACCCTGTCATGAAATAAAATACATAAAAAATAAAATAAAAATAGCCAGGTGTGATAGTTTATGCCTTTAATCCCCGCACTCAGGAGGCAGAGGTAGGAGGATTGCCGTGAGTTCGAGGCCAGCCTGAGACTACATAGTGAATTCCAGGTCTAGCTTGGGTTAGAGTGAGACCCTACCTAGAGAAACCAAGAAAAAAATAAAAACCACCTTTTTGTGTGTTCCAGATCAGTCTGAAATAGATTGAGACCTTGTCACCGAATAAAATTAAATAAAATTAAAGCAAGCTAATTTAATTCTGTAGCATGTTTACACTTTTGCTCAAAACCTTTAACTCTTTTGAATTAGAATTCACTTTCTCAGAAGTAGGAGGATCACCATGAGTTTGAGGCCACCCTGAGATTACATAGAGAATTCCAGGTCAGCCTGGCCTAGAGACCCTACCTCAAACAAACAAAGAAAATAAATAAATAAATAAAATAAGGAATTCACTTTCTCCTGGCTTTAAATTTTTTTAAAATAAATTTTATTTATTCATTTTTCAAGCAGACAGATACAGAGAGAGAGGAAGAGAGAGAGAGCACCAGGGCCACCACTTTGTGGGTCTGGTTTATGTGGGTCCTGGGGAATTGAACCAGGAGCCTTAGGCACTGGAGGCAAGTACCTTAACCGCTGAGCCATCTCTCCAGCCCCTCCTGGCTTTAAATTTTACATAACTCTGAAACTCTGGATTTTGTGAAAAGAACTGTTTTCCTCCTGAGCTAGAGCGTAACTGTGCAAAGAACAGCAAGACAAACTTCAGAGAGATGATTACTAACTACCCTAAATACGCAGCTTCAAAGAGCAGATAGGTAATGACTGTTCTGCATTTATACTCGCCTTTCATCTGAGCCTCTCACAGGAGACAAAATGCAGTTGAGGGACTGGAGAGCTGGCTCAGTGGTTAAGGCACTTGTCTCCAGTGCCTAAGGCCCTGGGTTCAATTCCCCAGTACCCACATATGCCAGACCCACAAGGTGGTGGTCCTGGTTCTCTCTTTCTCTCTCTCTCTCTCTCTCTCTCTCTCTCTCTCTCTCTCTCTCTCTCTCTCTCTCTCTCTCTGTATCTCTCTGCTTGAAAATGAATAAATAAAATATTTTTTAAAAAAAATGCAGTTGAGGCTGGAAAATGACTTCTTCCTCAGTGTTCCCCTTCTCAGAGTGTGTTAACACATCTCTGGAATTCAGTGTGTATTTCTCTTACTTTCTACCCATCTGATATGATGGCCCAGTTGTAAACACATGGACGACCACCTGCTCTCATGGCTGCCATCGTTGGAGACGATCCTAATGTAAGGACGGGAAGGACATCATTCTCAAGTTGTGGTGACAAAGCACTGAAATACAGATGGACAAAGAACATTCTTCAAAGTCCCAGAATCTATTTATCCACTGCCAGGGAACCTTCAAGAACACATAGAAGACTGGGCTGACCGCTCTCCTGAAGCACAGGGTATATTATGGAACCTGCTTCGGTGTAGCCATTCGAACCCTGAACCCTGAACCCTGAACTCTAGTACTGTGAAGATTATCTACACACATGGTAAATCTAGACATCTCCAAAAAGGCATTCTTTTTGTTGTAGTTGTTTTTCGAGGTAGGGTCTCCTTCTAGCCCAGGCTGACCTGGAATTCACTCTGTAGTCTCAGGTTGGCCTCGAACTCACGGTGATCCTCCCACCTCTGCCTCCTGGGTGCTGGGATTAAAGACGTGCACCACCATGCCTGGCCAAAAATACATTCTTACCGACCCGCTTTACAAATCCTTCTTGGGAGGTTGTGGCCTTATGTCTTTTGGTGGCTTTTAAATAGCTATCATGGCCTGGGGAGATGGCTCTGTGCCATGCCTAAGGGCCTGGGTTCAATCCTTTGGTACCCAAGAAGACCCGGATGCACAAAGTGGTGCATGCATCTGGAGTTCGTTTGTACTGGCTAGACCCCTGATGTGCCCAGTCTCTCCCTTTCGTTCTTTTTCTTTCTTTTCTTTTCTTTCTTTCTGTCTTTCTTTCTTCTTTCGTTCTTCTTTCTGCTTTTCAATAAGATCTACTTGTGAATGTTGAATATTTGAAATGCAGCTGGCAGCCTAAGAAAATGAGCTTTACATCTAATTTAATTAAAATCTATATAACCACATGTAATTAGTGCCATCATCTTAGGTGGTAGAGTTGTCTCATACCTTTAACGGCGACTCCCCGTTTTTTCCTTCTCTCTCTCTCTCTCTCTCTCTCTCTCTCTCTCTCTCTCTCTCTCTCTCTCTCCTTCCCTCCTTTCTTTCCTTCTTTTCTTTCAGGGTGCTAGAGTTCAAACCCTCAGGGCTTCACACAGCAGCTAAGTACATTGTCCTTCAGCTGCATCCTCAGTGCTTTTAGAACATCTTGTGTCCTGCAAAGCACCACTGATGGAGACCCTGAGCCATAGTCAGAAAGGATGGGGTCAGTGCCTTGGGATGGGTGAGGTCTTATGTGTAATACATGATCCAAGATGCTTGTAACTTTGTCCAGGGTGGTTAGTTTTCAAAGGAACACACACATGTGAGAACGGTTGTGTGGCACTCTCACGAAGACCCTAGATGGGGAATTCTAGCAGATTTTGTTGCTGAACAAATCTCAGGACCGCATCCATGCCAAGCACTCCAGAGCCTCCAGCCACTGCAAACAAACTCCAGACACTTGTGCCACTTTTGCATCTGGATTTACGTGGGTCCTGGGGAATCGAACTCAGGTCCTTCTGCTTTGCGGGCAAATGCCTTAACTGATGAGCCATCTCTCCAGCCCCTCTTTAGTTCTTTTTCCTCTTCTTCCTCCTCCCCTCCCCATCCTCCCCCTCTTCCCCCTTTTCTTCTTCCTTCCCCTCCCCCTTCTCCCCTCTTCCTCCTCCTCTTCCTCCTTCTTTTTTTGCTTTTGGTGTTTTGAGGTGTGGTCTAGCTTGAGCCCAGGTTGGCTGGAATTCACTATGTAGTCTCAGTGTGGCCTCAAACTCGTGGCAATACTCCTACCTCTGCCTCCAGAGTGCTGAGACTAAAGGCATTTGCCACCATGCCTGGCTTGCCTGCCTGCTTGCTTATTTTTTTCCTTCCTTCCTTCCTTCCTTCCTTCCTTCCTTCCTTCCTCTCTTCTTTCTCTTTCTTCAATTTTTTATTGACAGCTTCCTTAAGTATTGACAATAAACCATGATAATTCCCACTCCTACCCCTGTTCTCCCCCCTCCAAAATCCACCCTCCATCAAATCCCATCCCCCTGACAATTAGTCTCTCTTTTATTTTGATGTCACCATCTTTTCCTCTTATTGTGAAGGTCTTGTGTAGGTAGTGTCAGGCACTGCAAGGTCATGAATATCAAAGGCATTTTGTGCCTGGAAGATTGCATTGTAAGAAGTTCTACCTTCCTTTGGCGCCTACGTTTTTTCCACCACCTCACAATGGTCCCTGAGTCTTGGAGATGTTTCAATGCTGAACACATTGCTGTCACTTCTCAGCACTATGGTGCTGAAATTTTTGAGTCATTCCAGTGGTCACTGCCATCTGAAAAGAGAAACTTCTTTAATCAAAAGTGAGAGTAGCATTAATATGAGGGTATAAACATTTAAAAATGTACTTACAGGGCAGTTCGGTGGGCATAATATATGCATTTAGCCAGACAACAGCAGGCCTTACTCCCCTAGAGCTCATGACCTCCCTAGTTTTTGTTTTTGTTTTAGTTTTTGTTTTTCGAGGCAGGGTCTCCATCTAGTCCAGGCTGACCTGGAATTCACTATATAGTCTCAGGGTGGCCTTGAACTCACGGCAATCCTCCTACCTCTGCCTCCCGAGTGCTGGGATTAAAGGCGTGCACCACCACGCCTGGCTATTTTATTTTATTTTATTTTATTTGAGAGATAGAGAGAGAGTGAGAGAGCAAGAGAGTATGAGCATGCCAGGGTATCCCTCTTACATAGCAAAATGACCTCCAGATGTATGTGCCACTTCGTACAGCTGGTTTTATGTGGGTACTGGTGACTCAAACCTGGCTGTCAGGCTTTGCAAGCAAGCACTTTTAACTGCTGAGCCATCTGCCCAGCCCCCAATGATGTCACACTTTACTTAGGTGTGGAGGAGAGAATGTACACAGGACATGAGTGAGCTCAGCACTTAACAACTGTGTGGGAGTTTGGTTTCTTATGTGTTTTGTTTTGAAACAGGGTTTCATATAACCCAGGTTGGTGTCTAATGTGATTTGTAGCCAAGGATAGCTTTGAACGCCTGATCTTCCTGTCTCGATCTTCTGATTGCTGGAATTACAGGTGTAATTCCACCATGCCTGGAAACAACTATTGATAGGATCAAGTGTTATTCCTGTTGTGACTTGGGCTGGGGATGTAGTTCAGACATTTGGCTAGAGAAGCTTCTCTTTTTCAGATGGCGGTGACCTCAGGGATAATGCAAAAGACACCATAGTGCTGAGAAAAAATGAAGTGGAGTGTTTGGCACTGGGGCATCTCTATCTTAGTTTCTCTTCTATTTATTTTTTATTTCAAAAATGTTTTATTTATTTATTTGCAAGGAGGGAGGGAAAGAGAGAGAGGAGAATGGGTGAGCTATGGCCTCTAGCCACTGCAAATGAATTCCAGATACATGTGTCACTTTGTGCACCTGGCTTTACGTGAGTACTGGGGAATCGAACTAAGGCACTTTGAGGTTATGACTACAAGGCCATTTTGTGTTTGGAAGATTACATTGTAAGCCGTCCTACCCTTCCTTTGGCTTTTACAATCTTTCTGCTACCTCTTCTGCAATAGACCCTGAGCCTTGGAAGGTGTGATAGAGATGTCCCCCTGCTGAACACTCCACTGTCACTTCTCCTCAGTGTTATGATAACTTTTAGTCATCCCACTGCAATGCTTTTGATGACATGTGGGTAGAATAAGGAGGACATGGCTGGCAAGTACAGATGACACTAAGGTCCTTGTGGACAAGGAGGTAAATGTTAAGAAGTAGCACATTTCTTGGGAAATGTCAATAATGTTATTTGTCCAAGGAGACAGAGAGCAGTGCGGCTGGAGAATTAAATGAAGAGATCATAGGCAGATGGGTAAGAAAATACAGTTTTGACAACTGGGTAGCATCTGGCACATTCAAGTCAGGCTAAATACCTAACAAGCTAACAAAAGTTCATTTAACAGATGATCTCTGCATTTTTCTTGTAGGAGCAGGAACGTAACTGTCAAGATGTGTCATGCTTTATATGAAAACAAGAGACACTCTTTAAAAAATTGACTGCTTCTTTAAACAGATGTGGGATATCCAGCTGGAACTGAAGCAAGCAGGATGTGAGAAGGCAGTTTGTAGAAGCCTGACTGATGTCTCAACCCCATCAGATGACACATAAAATATAGCAAATTTGTTTTCCTTCTAAGATCACTATGATTCATTCAGATTATCACCAGTGCTTACAAAAGCAAAAACAATTATTCTCTAGATACAAAACAGGGCAATATATTAAAAAAATCAATGAAGACCCATGATTGTAGTAAAACCTTTTCTCTGAAATTGACTCACTTATAAATTCTATGTGTAAGTCAGGTGTGATGGCTCACATCTGTAACCTCAGCACTTGTAAAGCTGAGGCAGGATTACTGGGATCTGTGAGGGAGTTCAAGACCAGCTTGAATTACAAAAACAAACTAAATAATAGAAGAAGTTTTATTAGTTATGACTTTTTTTTGAGGTAGGGTCTCCCTCTAGCATCCACTGACCTCCAGCCATCCTCCTACCTCTGCCTCCCGAGTGCTGGAATTAAAGGCCACCAGGCCCAGAGAGGTATGATATTTTTAGGACGACTTTTGTGTCAGAGTTTCTGTTATTGATGGCCTCTTTCCTTTACCCCCAATACAGGAGTTCTCACGACACAGTGGAGGTCATCTGATTTTCAGTCTTGGTGACAGAAATTAAAGGCATGCCAAAGTCCTCATCCATTGCTTGTTTTTATTTGACTCTAGGGGAAAATAAAACTTTAAATTAAAAACAAAAACTTCACATTTTCATTTCAACTTCAATATTTTATATCTCATCATAGAATTAGAATTTTCAAATCTTTTAGAAAACAAATAATTGGCTAAAATTTTTTGTCTTCAGTGCATTAAATACAGAGATTTGTGATTTTTTTCCAACCACTCAAACTAAATCAGGCCATACAGACAGATTCACATTGCTTTTTTCTGAAAAAGTAGTGGGCATTATTCATTGAGAGCAACTTCTGTGTCCCAGATCCATCATATATGCCAAGATAACAGCTGAGGGAAGGCTAATGAGCACAGAAGCTTTGTTCCAGTGCAACAAGAGACCAAGAAATAAACCAAGTCATTTTACATAGAATCAGGATTGGTGGAAAGTAACAGATACAATAAAGAATGTCCAAGGGGCTGGCTAGACTGGGGAATAAGGGATAGGGTTTCTGATGAGGAAAATTGATATTGAGAACTAAACAGCAAGGAACCAATGGCATTAAAATAGGAGAGTAGCCAGGTAGATCCCTGCAATCCAGAATTTGGGAGGTAGCAACTCAAGACTAACCTTAGCCACATAGTGAATTTGAGGCCAGCCTGGACTAAGGTACATAAAATCCTATCCCAAACAACCAAACCAACTTAAACCAAACCATCCAAACCAAATCAAACCAACCAAACTCATCCAAACCACAGCACACCAAAGGGAAAACCCAACCCAAGAATGTTCTAGACAGAGAGAGTTAATGCTAAAGCATTTTAAGACCCAGATACAGAAAATATGCCTACGCGACGGAGTTAATGATTACATTCAACATGCTTGGATGGTAATAGGGTAGTAGAGAAGCTGGGGCATCCTTAGTGTGGAAATCACATTCGGACCACCCAAAGTGCTGCTCAGGACTGTAGTGTGACTGCTAGAAGATATGACCCATTACACAGGTCCAGGTGTCCCAGGAGAGTGACCTCAGGTCCCCATTCCAATGACTCAATTTAGGCTTGCTCACATTTTGGTGTGTTCATTTTGATTTTATAGGGTGCAGGTTGAATCCAGGACCTAGTTTATCTTGGACAAGCAATCTATCACTGATCTACATCTCCTGCCCTTGGCCTAGATTCCACACCATCACAAGAACATCAGGGGCTGGGGATTTAGCTAGTGGTAAAATGTTTGCCTAGACCCCACATTCAACCACTACCACCAAACAGTAACAAAAACATCATTCTTTTAAATTTTATTCATTTTTCTTTTAGTTTTTAGTTTTTTGTTTTGTTTTGTTTTTTTGAGACAGGGTCTCACTGTGGCCCAGGCTGACCTGGAATTTACTCTGTAGCTCCAGGCTGGCCTCAAACTCACAGTGATCCTCCTGCCTCAGCCTCTCTGGTGCTGAGATTAAAGGCATGCACCACCATGCAAAAACATCATTCATTCCTTTTATTTTATTTTTTTTTGACAAGCCCACCAGGTGTGTTTTACAGTTCAACATAGAGGTGATGTTGGCCAATGTGATGGATTAAGTTTTGTTGTCAACTTGACCTTTTTAGTAAACTTGGGTGGTTCTCTGATGTTGTTTACAGGAAGGCAGTCCTCACAGTAGGAGGCAGGATGTAAGGAAGCTCAAGGGAGCTAGAAACAGACATCCCTTCCTGGGAGGGCATCTCTGGAAGGAAATTAAACCCGGGAAAGGGTTTTAAGACCTGCCAAATTATATAAAGGGGGAGAAAAATTTTTTCCCCTGCCTGTTTGCTTTTCTCTGTGTATGCTGTTGGTGACAGCTTCTGTGTCTCTCTGCTTGGACCTGTGAAAGGGGCCAGCCTCTTTCACCATTATGGAACTTACCCTGAACCTGTAGCTTTAATAAATCCTTTCCTCCAAAGGAAATCAGCTGTGGCTGATTTGGAGGTTCATCCCAGTGGTGTGTGGCTGACTAGACAGTCAGCATGGTGGTACATGCTCTTGGGAGGTGGCAGCCATAGCATAAGGGAGTTCAAGGTCAGGGTCTGTTACACAGAATTGGATACCAGTCTTGGCTACATGAGACTATTTTCAGAAACCAGGAAATAAAAGACAAGACGATGTAACAGTTTGGGAGTCTCCACATTCCATCCTGTATCATAACCCAGTGGTTTCCAAAGACAGAAGGGGTAAGTAGGGAGCTTGGTCGTGGGGACAGGGTTGTGTTTGGCCTGGCAGATGAGGAAGAGGTTTCCTTTCTTCACAATCTGAATGACATCCTCGTCCTCCAACGTATGGTCTTTACCCACTTTTTTTTTGGTTTTTCGAGGTAGGTTCTCGCTCTAGCCCAGGCTGACCTGGAATTCACTATGTAGTCTCAGGGTGGCCTGGAACTCACTGTGATCCTCCTACCTCTGCCTCCCGAGTGCTGGGATTAAAGGCATGTGCCATCATGCCCGGCAAGTCTTTAACTACTTTCTGAGGATTACCTTCCACAGACAGACTCCCAAACAAGAGCATACATATGTTCTTATATCTTCATACAGAAATCCTCCACTATGGTTCTGGAATAAGGTAAAACCACTGGGGATGTGCAGTCTAGGTTTGGTGTTGATTCTCACTAGTTTCACATAGTCCCAGATCTTGTCCAGCGTGTCATCAAAACTCCAGTGGTGATGGGCAGAAATGGGTACTCAATGAGTTACCTTATAGATAATATCTAATTCCTCAATGAAGATTTGATCAATCTTATTTAACCCATAGATACTGAGAGGATACAAACTCTTCTTTCCTTCCACCAGTCACCGAGGTAATCAGCTGTGGTATCGCTACTCAAAGTCACATCAGCATTATGAATTTTTTTTCAAGGTAGGGTCTCGCTCTAGCTCAGGCTGACCTGGAATTCACTATGTAGTCTCAGGGTGGCCTGGAACTCACTGTGATCCTCCTACCTCTGCCTCCAGAGTGCTGGGATTAAAGGCGTGCACTGCCAAGTCTGGCACACTCAGCATTATGCATTCTGTATCCAGCCAGAGTGCTCTTTATAGTTTCAGCATCCAGCTCGCTCTGAGGGCTAGTGGCTGTGAGATTAATCCCTCCCTTACCTTTGTTCTTAAAGCCAGTGTTGGGGGGGTTGCTGTTCAAGCGAATATCAAAGCCTTCCTACTCATTTTTTATTATCTCCTTATGTCCCAAGAGTTAAGGACATCCAGTATAATCAAGATCAAATTACATGTTAGAGCCTCATACTTGATATGTAACCAGAAATGACCTTTGTCATGGCTTGATCCAGGTGTCCCCCACAAAAAAAATGAATGTGTTCTGATAGATCAATCCTCAGCTGATGGCAGTTTGGGTTTTACAACCTTGCTAGAGCTGTGTTGTCGGGGGTGGGCTTATGGGGGTTATAAGCCAGCTCCCCCTTGCCAGTGGTTGGCATACCTTCCTGCCGCTGTTTGCAGTGCTGTGGCGGAGGTGATGTCCAGCCCTCTGCTCATGCCATCGTTTTCCCTGCCAGAATGGAGTCTCCCCTCGAGTCCGTAAGCCAAATAAACCCATTCCTCCACAAGCCGCTGTTGCTTGGGTTCTTTCTGCGCAGCAACTAGAAAGCTGACCGCAACAGTTTTGGTACCAGGATGTGGGGTCATCTGTTGCTGCTAGATCCCTGATCTTGTGGCTTTGGACTTTTGGAAGCGATCTACAGGAGGAATGTGGATGGATTGGAAACCTTGTCCTGAGAGAGACCTTGT